>CM045758.1:124798770-124998770 GCA_025200525.1 Camellia lanceoleosa
CATTTTTTTTGCGCTCTATTTCATGTTTGTTTAAGAGCCTCTCACTGTTTGAGGCTTCCTTTTTGCACTTTCTTCATTACCTCCCTTGTATGCCATTTTCTTGCATATTATTTTTGACCTATGTATAAACTATTTTGAGCTCTGTCATAAACTGTAAAGTGGATTATTTTGAGCCCTTCTTCAACATTGTTGAATGGCTCATCATTGTTTGAGGCTTCCATTTGTCACTTGCCTTTATATCCCTCTTTTGGCCTTATTTTTGCATGATTTGTTAGCCCTTTGTGCTTATTTGTTTTGGCTTTAGTCCGAACTGTAGATGACCTTATTTTGACCCCCTATTGATGTTTTATTAAAGGTATTTTGTTGTTTGAATCATCCTTTTTATACTTTGTGTTATATCTCTCTTTTTGGCCTTATCTTACATAATATTTTTCCATACTTGTGTCTATTTTTGTGGCTTGTCATAAACTGTAAAACATCATATTTTGGGCCCCTCTTCAAAATTTTAGAAGGGCCCTCCTCTGTTTGGGACCAGCATCTGTTAGTTGCTTCATTATCCCTCTTTCGGGGCCATTTTTGCATGCTAGCTTAGCCCCATTTGCGTTCGCTGTTTGGCCTTGCTTAGAACTGTAAATATGCTTATTGTTGGGCTGTCTTGATTCTGTCTTCACACTCCATGTTTGAATAATGCATGCATTGCATAGTCATAGGTCATTCCGTATGCCTAATTTCGTGTTTCGGGATTCATTTCATGCATCAGGTGTCATTTTTGCCATCTTTCGGGGCTGTTTTGCATCAATTTTTTCTACTAAAATTTTCATACTAGTATGTCATATTCCATGTCTTGCCATGTGTCTTGTTAGAGTGGCATTCGGTGCCCTAGGTTCGGTCCTCGGTTTGCGTGCACGCGTGCACGCATTTTCGAGTGTCTCATTTTCATCTAATGGCCTCCTGTGTGAGTGTGGCTGAGGTCCACTCATGTTGGTGTAAGTCCATTACGCATTGTGTATGCCATTTCATTTCATAGCATTGTGTATGCTAGGTTGTATATTAGCGCATTGTGTATGCCATGTTATCTCGTGCATCGTGTATGCCATTTCATAGCATTATGCATGTTAGGTTGTATCTTAGTTGCATCCATGCATGTCATGCATATTGCATTGTGTTTGGGATAGGAGTTAACCCAAGCGCGAAGCGAAACAGTGCGTTCGTACTCCGAGTGACGGAACGTGTCTCAATTCCCCAGTCACCGACACTCCGGATTGTCCATGATGGAGTTAGGTTTTAGTTGTATTTTCATGTGCATTCATTCCATATTGAGTTATGCAATTCGACTCCTCGGCCATCATGCATCGAGATGCGTGATTGGTGGCACGAGGATCGAGGCATGCATACATATGTGAAAATACATTGCTATGCCCCTTTCCTGCTCTCTGTTGCAGCAAATCAAGAATCAGCAGCCTTCCGAAGCTTGGCACGCATTCCAAGAATAATTGCAAACAGAGGCTAATTGGGGCATCGCCATGGATTTCCGCGCAAAGGCTACCCGAACATGCATCATTCGTCATCTGAAGTAGAGTCGAGGCAGTCCCTAGCTTGCATGCTAGTTTATCACTTTCCTAGTTAAATTTGTTAATTAATTAGGGTTTTGTACTTATTCGGACTGTATTTATTTGGGATTGTATATTATTCTTTCGGACCCTCCTCGCGAGGGCATAATTATAATAAGTGTACGTGAGTGTGATGTATGTCTTCCAATCCCACGTCTTTCTTCCCTTTTATTTACCAGCTTATGATGGTTAGATTAGGGCATGTTTCAATTAGCATACAGTATGATAGCATGTTTGCATTCATTCATCTGTCTTGCATGCACCGGGCTCGGCGCATCATACTAACTGTATTTGTATTTCAATTCCGAGTTGAATACTTGATAGCTGTTGCATCTCATATGCCGTGTTTAGAATAGCCGAGCCTGCTATAGTTGCATTTTTGCATGTGTTGCATTAGGCATTTTTGTATACTTAGAATCATGCATGAATTTCTAATCGGTTTTTGTTTTGGCTTGGAGTACTCGGTGAGTTTTATGCTTTAGCATCCTTGCATGCGTGTGAGTGACTGCCATGATAGCATGCTTACCATGAGGCTAACTGCTTATGTGATATACCTGCTTGGATGCTTGTAGGTGGAGGTTGGGTTATTTGGATTGGAACAATTCATCAAATGTTTGTTTTAAGCCCACTAGACAGTGGCAAAATCATGTTTTTTAAGCCCACCCGAGGGTGGCAAAATCTGCATTTTAAGCCTACTTGCTAGTAACAAACCATTTTCACAAACAAACATGAAGTGTTTTATTCCAATTCAGACGACTCAGTCTATACTTGTATGCTGTGCGCATCACATAGTAACCTAGGCTAATAATCGGAATAAGAACACACAATGTTTTCAAAAATAGATATCACGGTTAGTAGAGGCCGATCTTTGATCGAGCGAGCGGGGGTGCTCACGAAGTGACCTTCCTCAATCGTACCCAAGTTCCCGAGCCGAGGCAATTTTGGTGATGACGGACACGTGGCCTTAGGCAACGAGTCAGGGTTTCCTAAATTTTCCAAAATTAAATATTTAGGTGGCGACTCTGTATCTGGAAAAACAGTCCATGTTTGACACTTCTTTCAAAAATCTGTTTTCTCAAAACGATTTGCCGGATTTGGACTCTTTGGTTCAAGATTAAGAACCGTGACACAAATCGAGTTCGAGCTGTAGTGAGGTCCCCCCGCGGGCTTGTCTACAGACCCCCCATGGTCCCATGCTCTCTCCGCCACTGCCTATATGTACAACAGATAGTACGAATATGTTTTTCTGAGCTAGCGAGCATTATGTGTTAAAAAATGGAAGGTCGGAGAAATAGCCATTTGATCTGTTGAAATATCAAACTATCTATTCAAATGTCTCACTATCTGTACACTTGTCATCTCTCTATGCAACTATCTATTGAAATATCCAACTATTTGTAAACATATGAACCATCTATTCAATTTAGTGCCACTATAGTTGTCCCTATTGGCCACCGTCACCAGCTATCGTCCGTCGACAACTTTTTTAATTAATTTTTTAGTATTTTTAACGCGTGTTATTCTCACAAAATATGATTAATCAACAAAGCTAATACGTAACACACGATGCTTTTCCCATATTAAGCCTCTTTTGCATCCTATTTTCCAAACTAGGCCTAGTTTTGACGGATTTCCCAAACTAGGCTAAAGCGCTATTACAAATCGCGCTTTCACTGTTTGGAGCCTAAAAGTTGATGAATAGTAAAGGTGCTATTGTGAATGGCAATTTTAATTAAGAAAACGCTGTTCGAAATAGCGATTTTAACGTAAATTTTTTTCCTGAAGAAAAACGCTCTTCTAAATAGCGCTTTATTCCTGGATTCGTTTTGTAAATAAAACGCTATTCCAAATAGCGAGTTTACTGTGCATTTGTTTTGTGAAGGAAAAACTATTCCAAATAGCGAGTTTACTGTTCATTTCCTTTGTGAAGAAAACGCTATTCTAAATAGCGTTTAATCGTTAATCGGATCGAGAACGCTTTTCGGTGTTCATTTCTTTCTTAAGCGATTATTGTTTAATATTTTGTTTTTTTTCCTGTTATCATTGTTTTGGTGATAATGTGATTCATAAAATTTTTTTGGCTTTACTAAAGCCATTGTCATGTTAAAATTTGTTTTTTTTTCTTTTGTTTTTGTTTTGGTTTAGAAGGTATAATTCAGAAATTTTACATAATATGAGAAAAACCTCTTTTCATATATTTATTTTACATAATATTTTTCATATATATAATTTTAAAATCATATTCATTTAGATATTATTAAGCCAATCATGTTCATTTACAAAAGTCATGGTTTCACTGTTCACTATTGTAAGCATGGATTGAAACCACACTTTCACTGTTCATTTAAATTAGATTTAATTTTTTTTTATAAATATTTTTTTTCTGTTGTCATTGTTTCGGTGATAATGTAATTCATAAATTTTGTTTGGCTTTACTGAAGCCGTTCTCATGTTAAATTTTTTATTTTTTATTTTGTCTTTGTTTTGGTTTAGAAAATGTAATTCAAAAATTTTTTTTGGTCTTTACTAAAGCCGTTTTCATGTAAATTTTTTTTGTTTATTGTTTTGTATTTTTTTTGGGTTAGAAGGTGATAATGTAATTAATAATTTTTTTTTGCTTTACTAAAGTCGTTTTGATGTAAAAAAAAAAATTCTTTTGTCTTTGTTTTGGGTTAAAAAGTGTTATTCAGAAAATTATTTTAGCTTTACGAAAGCCGTTTTCATTTAAATATACATATATATTTATTCTTTTATCTTTGTTTTGGGTTAGAATGTGAGAATGTAATTCAGAAAACCAGTAAAACCGTTTTGTACCCGTTTTCATTAAAAAATAAATAAATTTTGTTTCGTCTTTGTTATGGGTTAGAAGGTGATATGCATGCTCTACAATCCGAAGCACACCCACACACTGTGCAGCTCGACGAGCAACGACGAAAGGTGAGACGCGAAGACCACCATGGAGTAGGCCAAGAAGATGAAGGCCACAACGAGAGCTCCTAAAATAAATTTTGTCAACATTTTTGTAATAAAATTTAATACATAATATACAAAGTCACTAATTTACTAAATACTCATACAGGCATGAAAACAACATAACTGAAGTTGCAAATGTAATAGTTTTCAGTTACATAGGTAGTATAGACATAATTCTCCCACAAAAATACATTCTGGACACCATGAATTGAACACACATTACATACATCCTAGACACCCTAAACTGAATACACAATACATAAACATAACAGTTAGACAGACAAACACCTAATTCATGACCTAATATTGCATATTAATAGCCGCAATATTTGACAGACACAATACATAAACATAACATAACAGTTATACTTACTCTAACACAGACATTACATATTAATGCATGACCTAATATTGCCGAAGTATAGACATTAACACCTAAGTCGCGCTTAAATCGGCAGGTGGCTCAGAGTCTGAATAATCCGAAAGCTCAGCGTCAGAGACAAGCTCAGGATCCTCCATGATATTCTTGATAGCCGCAACATTTGGTTCTGTTCTGTTCTTCTAGGCATCCTTCTTAACTATGTATAGCTGTATATCGCGGGCTAACCTACAGTACATTTGAGAAATCTCACGTTGTAGTCTTTCACATAGTTGATCAACATTATCAGGATCTTCCTTTTGGATCTCAACAGAACGTGCTTTTGCCACCTTCAGTCGATTTTCCCGACATAATATTTCCATTTGCACTCGTTCTATAAATAGTGCGGGCCACTTCAGAAGTCTAGGGTTTGCTAAACCATATCCTGTTTGATTATCTGATGGATCCTCTACCAAACCACATGGATCTCGATAGTATTTGGGCATGACAAAATGTCATTTCCCAAACCTATCATGATAAGCACAAGAGGCATCTAACAAAGTAAATGGTGTTTCATCTTCAGCATCGCCACTTCCCCTTTCCCCTCCTTGTCGTGAACTATCACCCCTTTGCAAGTTCTTACCACCTCTGCAATTCCCACTCCCTCCCATGAACCATGTAGCCATTTTAATTTTTTAAAACAAATAAATGATAATTTCGTAGGGCGAAATGAGTTGTAAGGTTGTGTCTTTACCTTTAGTCGTTTATATAGTTGGTTATGAACGGCTTTACAAAGATGCCTCTACATGACAATCCCACATATATGAACAAGGTATGAGTTGTCACTAGACTGAAAAAACAAAGAAAAGCAAATACTGTGTACGAAGTCACGTGACCTGACAATCCATCTGCATATACGAACAAAATAAATACATGCTGACTGTAACATAAATCAGTGAATTCACTGTTGCCATATGACTTTCTGAATTGAGAATCCCACATATATCAATAAGAGATGAGTTGTCACTGTAATAAAAAAATCGAGCAAAAAATCGAGAAAACCAAAGCATGTGCACCAAGTCACATGACTTGACAATCCATCTGCATATACAGACAAAATAAGGGCATGCTCACTGTAAGGTAAAGCAGTGAATTCACTGTTGCCATGTGACTTTCTGAATTGAGAATCTCACATATATCAAGTAGAGATGAGTTGTCACTATAATAAAAAAATCGAGCAAAAAATCAAGAAAACCAAAGCCTGTGGACCAAGTCACATGACTTGACAATCCATCTGCATATACGAACAAAATAAGGGCATGGTCATCAGAAGGTAAAGCGTGAATTCATCTGCCATGTGACTTTCTGAATTGAGAATATCACATATATCAAGTAGAGATGAGTTGTCACTGTAATAAAAAAATCGAGCAAAAAATCAAGAAAACCAAAGCCTATGCACCAAGTCACATGACTTGACAATCCATCTGCATATACGGACAAAATAAGGGCATGCTCACTGTAAGGTAAATCAGTGAATTCACTGTTGCCATGTGACTTTCTGAATTAAGAATGCCACATATATCAATAAGAGATGAGTTGTCACTGTGTATCAAATAATCGAGCAAAATATCGAGAAAACCAAAGCCTGTGCACCAGGTCACATGACATCGCAATGACAAGTCTCTCCACGATTTGACTACTCAATGTTTGAAAAAATGAAGCTTATGTAGGCAATGTTGTGTTTCACTTAGCTATACATCATTCGTTGTTACAACCTACTATTTCTATCAACGGGAAAATGATGACTATTTGAATTTTTGTTGTCATTAGGAATTATTTTTAAATCAACTTTTGAATATTCGATTTGTAATATTTTCGGAAACATTTACAATCTCAACTTTTGAAATCAACTTTAAAATAATGGTGGATCTTGTGAGTGAAACGTGGGTTAGGTAGGAGTACTTGGCCACCAATGTTTGTGAATATCATAGTGCATTCAAATCTGTCCAGAAAACTGGTGTATTCAAATCTGTCTGCAAATTTGGTGTTATACAGTAATTTAGGAAGTGTTGTTCTCTTTGGGTATAAATCCGAAAATTAACAAATCAGCGTCATTAGAACTGATTACAATTCTAGTTTCTATACTAAAAGAGTCATCAATTTCTTTAAAAAGGTGCAGAAAACAATATGTTTGGGTATAATTAATTGTAAATAGTGATTCATCCCAACCAAATCAAGTAAAACTAATTGGGTTTTAAACTTAGTCCCCCAACTGGACCAACCATTTGGGTTTGAGTTTATTTGTCCAGCCCCCAAAGTTTAGTTTTCTGTCAACCTCCCATTCCTCACTAGAGTCATCATTTGTACTGGACTTACAAGAATTGGAAGGTGACTCTTTCTTCTTTCCTGATGGAGATTGAAATTCTTTACGTAGAGGATCCCTATTTAACGAGGCGCAGTTAAGGGAAGCTTTTCACCAAGCTACCTGTTCTGTTTTATGTGTTATTGAAGGTGGTAGTTTGTTTGTCTGAACTTTATTAGTCCCCCAACTGGACCAACCACTTGGCTTTGAGCTTGTTTGTCCAGCCCCCGAAATTTAGTTTTATGTCAACCCCCCATTCCTTACCAGAGTCATTGTAACAACCCCCATACTGTTTACCGATAAATTACTGAATTACATACTGATTACTGCTAAACTGGACTGCTTCTGACTGATAATTGAACCAACTGAAATACTGAATGGACTGATTGGAAACGGGAACTAAATTGACTGAGCATATCTATTGTATTGCATTTTTGTCTGTTCGATTATTTGATTATCTGTTCGTGTTTTTATGTTTAAACTGCAAATTGAAAGCCTTATCGGCGACCGAACTGGAAATTGTTTAGTGTTTCACGATCCGTAGAATTTCTGTGATTTAATGGTATATCTATCTAAAATGTGATTAGGTATGATTAAACTAGATTAAATAAAGCCAATTAATAGAGTTGCATTAATTACGGAATTGCCATTGAGTGGGCCCTTGTTTATTCATATTTGAGGCCTTGTTTATACTTAATCAAAACATATTCATCAGCCTATTTTGAGTACCCAACCAACCAAACAAGAGAATGAGAGAGAAAAGGAGTTGATCTTGTGATTTTGGCTTGGATTTTGGTGGAATTGAAGTGTAGTTTGCAAATTGAGCCTCCAAACCTTGAATACAAGTCTGAGGTAAGAGAATACAACCCTCTAATTGTAGAGTTAAGTCTTGTTTTAGTTCATACATGTAAGATTATAGCTTAATTCATGCATGCATGGTTGAAATGTTGAAATTTGAGTTGAGTTCATGGTAAATTGCACATGCATGTTCAAAATGAGGCTTGAGTCCATGATTTCACCATGTTCTTGAAGAAATGAGTACATTTGAGCAAGCTTTGAAGCTTTAAAATGGTTGGATTTCATGCATGTTTGCATTTCTCCATGTTTATGAAAAATGAGTTTGAAAAATGGTTTTAATTGACTCACCTTTAGGGCTTGAATTCATAAATTAAGCTTTGAAACTTGTTATACAATGAATTTAGATATGTTTTCCAGAATTTGGGCCCAAGAGGTTGAGTTTAGAGTGGTAGAATACTTGGTTTGAGCTTGGGAGGCAAATCTGGAAATTCCAGATTTGGCTTCCTCGCTCGAGCGAGCACCTTTGTCCAGGGCTCCGCTCGAGCGAGCATCGAGCGACCATCGTGCGTAAAATCACAGCATCCAGTATTTTTACTATTTCGACAGACCGCTCGAGCGAAGGATTTCTCGCTCGAGCGAAGCCTTTGATTTTGAAAGCTCGCTCAAGCGAGGCTCCTATTTTCAGCAAACTTTGCAAAATATTTTCTAAGTGTATTTTTGCATCCTCACCCCATTCTAGGCATTCTTAGGCCTAGTTTAAGGCATCTTAATGAGGATATAGATGTAGAACACACCAAGGCAAATTAGGGATTAAGTTATGATATTTCCCAACTGTGTAGCTTAGTGTGTATTCAACCTGTGAACTGTGTAGGGTTGGCGACTGGGGAGACACGCTCTAGCATACTGTAGCCCAAACTCTGTGAGTAACAATTGTGTAAAGATATGTTCAAAATGATTATCTTTCGAATCTTCGAATCGAATCAACTGCATCGAATCGGTATTATTTATGAATGAATGTATGTCCTTTATTTCCAACTGCATCAGGCATCCTTAGCACTCTCATCGTTACTGCTACAGAGATCTCTGTCGGTTCCTCGTGGAACCACTATCGCATCGATTGATGGCCATCATTATTGTTAGGTCTTTAAGACCTCTTATCTTGCTATGCTAATGGATGTACCACATATGATGAATAACTATTCGATCAAATATCAATATCGTTTAATGAACTGTTTTCATTACTGTAAGGACATTTCATTCTTAACCTCTTTACGCATTATGTTATTCACTGGGCTTTAGCTCACTGTTTATATATATATGTAGGTGCTCACCCACCAGATCGGAGCTAGGAGCGTGGGTTAGATTCCAGTTTTGTCAAGCCAGCCTTTATGCCTCACTGCGAGGTTCCGAGTTGCCATGCTATGGCTTTGGGGTGCTTTGTTTTCCCGCTTGTCTCCGCATCGCTTTTGGATTATCAGATAGACTGCCGCTACTAACTGTCTCGCTATCAAGGGATTAGGTCCTCAGACCGGTGACTATAAATTTTGTATAGATCTGTCGTTTCTACATGTGTGAATGCATAAAAAATCTTTTGGCATACAGGTATCGCACTCAATGGACATTATTTATTTCTTGTATTGGCTTTCGCAGCCACGAACTCGTTTTTCTTATCACTTATTAAGTGCCTTCGATAATCTCGGTTGACATCGATTCTGATGCTAAACCCATAGGGCCGGGTTTGGGCCGTGACAGTCATCATTTTTACTGGACTTCCACGAATTAGAATGCGACTGTTTCTTCTTTCCTGATGGATATTGAAATTCTTTACGTAGAGGATCCGTATTTGACGAGGCCCAGTTACGAGAAGCTTTTCATCAACCTACCTGTTCTGTTTTATGTGTTATTGAAGGCGGTAGTTCGTTTCACCGAGTTTAGTTTTCTGTCAACCCCTCATTCATTACTAGAGTCATCATTTTTACTGGACTTTCAGGAATTTGAAGGTGACTCTTTCTTCTTTCCTAATGGAGATTGAAATTCTTTGTAAATTGATCCCTATTTTAGCAGCCCCAGTTAAGGGAAGCTTTTCACCGAGCTACCTATTTTGTTTTATGTGTTTTAAGTATTCACATAATTAAACATACATTAATCCATTCATTAATTCAGAACATTCATTAACTCATTACAATTCAATAAAGAAAGTCATGAACTAATAACTGTGTAGTTATAAATGTAGTCATTTCATAAACTTCAGGTTCATAAAACAAATACTTGAAATACATCCTTATATTAGATGAACAACAACATTGTCTTACACTCTAGTAACGAACATACGACACAACGTACATACAAACATATATGAAAGATAACAGTGTTTGATTTTTTATTCCTCATCTGACATGTAGTAGTCAGAGAGATATTTTTTATTGTTTAAGACATTATTTTGCTTAGTCACTGTCAAATCTCTATTGCTTGCTTCTGCCATTTTGGTGGCTAGCTGAAGCATGAAATGTCGACATCTCCGCATCAACATTCTGTTGTTCTCCTTCTTAATTCTGCTAACTGCTTTTTCATAGTCACTCACATTTCATCTAGCCATGGTCAATGAACGACGATGAGGTACCGGTGCCCCAAAGTTACGTAGATCATTATACAATCCTTCTTGCTCCGTTACCCTAAACGCCCATTCTGCTCGGATACCAGCATAATAATCCTTCGGACTCGAGTACTTTTTGCTCTTGTAGTCATAGGTAAATGGAGGTAGCAGCCACACTTTCGGATTTCTTTGCCGGCATGAACTTCCTGCACCTCTTGAAGACATTGTTGATAAAATAAAAAATTAATAATAATAGTAATTGTAGATATATTACTATTGTTATGACTTCAACAAACATCATACTGGGTATTTATAGACATCATAGTGGGGGTTAACTAGAGATGATCTGATGACGATAATGCGTGCTAGGGCACTATGGAATAAGTTATACACGTGATATTATTTTATGTTATTCATTTCATGTAATTTTGAGTACCCGTGACTTTGTGTACCTGTGATGTAGTCACAGACGTGGTTGTTAGATAAAATCATAATTGTAGGCCAGAGAATCACAATGCAATCCCTTCATATTCGAGCAGTGAGTTGTCAAATAAAACAAAATGCAGTGAGTTGTCACTTCGCCACATGAAACTATTTTGTCATGCTTACTTTTGTAATACAGTAAGTAGTCACTTGGAATTGACGATTTCAGTACATATAGGTATTTTAAAAAAATTATAAATGAAATCAAAAAATAAAACAACGGCTTTAATTTTCTTTGTTTTAAAGTAATATTGTTCATAAACAACTATGAAACAGAGTGCAAGTAAATACACAACCGTCCAACTCACTTCGACCTGCAAAACTATCGTTGTTTTTTTCACCAAAATAATAAAATGGTCACATGATATGTAAACACGATTGGAACTTTGCAACCTATATTTTATCTTATTTTCACTTAATGAACTTCACAGTCATCCCATTTTCATTGTTATTACACAACCGTCCATCATGTTTTTTTCACCAACATAATAGCATTTTCTGCTTCTTTTCACAATCGTATTAATGTGACTTAGATGAATTCTGAAATGTGAGGAAAAAACAGAGCATGTAAGTTGCGCTGCAGAAAGTCACATGCATCACATAATGTGAGGACAAAAGTCACAACGTATACAAGCATGACAAAGTCAGAAAGGCACATGCATTACTGCATCACTGCACAAAGTCACATGCATCACTGTATCACTGCACAAAGTCAGATGCATCACTGCATCGCTGCACAAAGTTACGTACCTACCTACTGTGCCCATTGAAATTATGCAATTCATAAAAATTTTGAGGGGGTGTCAGAACAAAATAACAATAAATTAATAACCATTACAATACACCTAAAAAGTAAAAAAATTGTTAAAAAATAACAAATTAATAAATACGTAAAAGTAAAAAATATTGTAGAAAAAGTGGTTTAAACAATGGGTAGAAAAATATATTGTAGAAAAATATTGTAATGTGAGGAAAAAATATACTTATTTTGATCATCCCAAACAACCTCTTAATTTTCAACTTCCATTTGAAAGAAGGTAAACTTACATTTTTACAGTAGCCAGGCTGACACCATCTGCGGCACAGTAGCCGATGCTACAGGCTTTTGATTCATTCATGACTTGACAAAAGTGGAGTCCTGGCAGTCGAATGCACTGTATAAGGTCAGTGGCATGCATGTGATCGAACAGAAAATGCTCATAAATTGGTTGAGACAAAATATTGTAATTAATTAAAATATTTTACTACTTAAAATTGTAAGTATATTTCAATGCAATATTGTAGTCAAAATTCAGGCTGTGTTCAGTTATATTTGTCAATTACATTTTTACCCAATTTTACGGGCGTGGTGTTTGTTTTGGATTTTTAAATTAAAATTTCACATTTATTTTTTTTTTTAAATTTCAGGCAGAGAAATTTGACTAATTCAGACGTTTAGTCGGTTGATCAACTTGTTTATTTTTATTTTTCAAAAAATATTTTTTAGAAAATTTTACTTTCTTAATTTTCGTGTTTTTTTTTTACTGAATTTTTTTAATATTTTAAGCAATTTTTTTACTTTTTAGACACACCTAACATAAATACACTCAAAAAGTAAAAAAATTGTAAACAAAATCTTTTAAAAATTCACTAAATACCAAAAATATTAAAAAAAAATACAAGCATTTAGTACATTTTTTGTATTTTCATGTATTTATTAATTTCTTGAAATATTTTTTCACAAATTTTTTACTTTTTGTTTTCAAATAACAATAAATTATGCAATTCATAAAAGTTGAAGTGACAACTCCTATCAAGTTGATGCATAGTTGTTCAGGTCATCAAAGTTGACGTGACAACTCTGATGCATAGTTGTCATAATTGTTTACAATAATTTCATACATACAGCTATCATGTGTATATATGGTATAAATATCGCATCATACCACAACAACAGTTTTATAGCTATTTCAAGCAATATCATCATGAGATATATGGTGGTTGATCTATATTCAGCAATGGGTCGCTACTGGGTTGCAGATGGAGATGAATTTCAATACCCATTAAATCTAAATTTGCGTTACTCATGTGCCACCGTCAATACCATGAGAGTTGAGTGGGAATTTCGCATAACTCGGGCAAACGTTCTCGTTGAGTTATGTCGTGAAGTTAATATTAAATTTCGTCGCCGGTTAGCCATGCGTATACCAACTGACACTCCACAATTGTTGCAAAGGGCACTGCATCGTATCCGCGATGAAGTTAATCGCATGACCCAACGTTTGCAAAGGTCCTCACTAATGAAGACCGCAAATGAGCGTGCCGAAGATGGGTTAATGGATGATGCACACCAGTACTTCGCCTGGAGCATGGATGTTATGTATGAATCTGATATTGAGATGTCAGATGATGATAATAATGAATGAAATTGTTTGGATGAATGACCAAACCATTTATGTTGTAATGAATTTGTAATACTTATCCACGACTTATCAATGAAGGGAGATATTTCAATTGTTTTTAGGCTTGAACAAACATATTTTTTAGGCATGAACAAACATATTTTTTATTTTATGTTTTTATGGGTTGTTTAAACATTTTGTTCAAACCAAACGCGTTTGTAATTTATGTTTTTCTAAAAATAAACAAAAATCAGTTTTAATTTTTTTGTAAACATAAACAAAAAACGTAAACGTTACCAAACGCTACCTTATTTATTTTTATTTTAGGGTTTAGGATTTATAATTTAATTCTTCAAATTTATTTAAACTTCAATTTTATAAATGGTTGTCTCAATTTGTAAAACAATTTGTAAAATTGAGGAAAAATCGTAAATTACTATAAATAATGCACAGACTACGGATAATGAGAGAGAGGTAGAGATATGAAAGAGATTTGTGTGATTCATCAATATAAGTAAGAATAAAAAATTGTGAAATTATAATTGCGAATAAATAAGTATGACACATTTACATCAGTTGTACAAGTTTGATTTACAAAAACTATAACAATTACCACAAAAAAAAAAAAAAAACTATACAGTCCATATCACAACCGCTAATGCCCTAACCTGCCCCCAATCCCATGACCTTGACCGTGGACCTTCCTCCTCGGTCTCCTGCGATAGACTCTCTGAATATCTGGCACTCCCTCCCCTGCATGTGGCCCTTCCCTGACTGCCTGTGGAGTCTGTAAGTGTGACCCCTCCTATCCTGCATTTGCTGCCCCTGATCCTGTCTATGCCTGCAGGTGTGAAACTTCTTCATCTGCGCAATCAGATCATGATCTGCGCACTGACCTCGCCACACTACCTCGCCGCCCACACCCGACCTCGGCTGTGACGTCCCCCACGACCATAACCTCGGCCTCTCCCTCGCATTCTGGAGGGGCCTCAATATGGGCCTCATCATCAACGTGGGAGATGTCAGTGAGAACTGCATCATGTGTACTCATGGGCGTGGTCGAAGTAGTCCCCAGAAAAGCAGGTGGTAACTGCGTGGGTGGGGTAACAACATCATGCATGAACCGGGGCGCGGTCGAAGTACTCCCCAGAAAAGCAGGTGGTAACTGGGTGGGTGGGGTAACAACATCATGCATGAACTGGAGCGGTGTCCAATCAGGGTTAGGGTCAGCATGCTGGGTAAGATGTACGTGTGGGAAATCTGGAGAAATGTATGGGGTATCATGCGGTGGGGTGACTAATTCAAGGACTTCTTGTGGTCAGGCGCCAAGTGGGAGGCACCGATGATGTGGGCGATGTGTTCAGAGCAATTGCTACACTGTGTACACCGTAGTCCCCAAAATGCAAACGATCTACCCGATGGGCATGCTGGATCCCCTCGTACAATAACTCTCGGATCTCTGCAAAGGCTCGCACTAAGCCGCCCATCACGCCCCGAAAAGGGCATCATCAGCCAAGTGATATGACCTCCCAACTCGAACCACCTGAACAAAAAATTAGATATATTAGGCTATAGTTGACTGAAAATAATCAATTATGATATTAACAATTATTTGACACATACTATGATACTCACCAATGCCTCGAGAGAAGGCCCAACTCCTTGATATCCAGCCTCAGACAGGTGGCTCGAATTACCGACAAGTAGGTGTGTATGTCGCTGATACCACAACATGTAAGGATCGGGAGAGGGGAGGACCCCATCGCTCCAGTCAGCCTGTACAATGGTATCGCGACGGGCATCCCACAACTGTATGTATCGCATATAATGTACACTCCAAGTCGGCTTCGCCACGCCTATCGATCAGATGCAACCGCCACTCGGTGTCACACCGATCCGGCACGGACTGGACCCGACCAAACTGTTGGAGGACATGATCAGGGAGATGCCACTCAACCACGTCAAAACAAATAAGTGGCACTCTCGCCATCCATATCTCCTCACCTAGTCGGCAATAATCTGGGAGTGTATCGAGGACTTCAGCATAAGGCTGCCAGATAAACTACAATAACGACAAGTCTATTAAAAATCGCTCATGAACATATACACTCCATATGACAATTAAAATTTAGGTATTTAAATTTGATACATCGCCGTCTATCATCTGGTCAAGCTGGTCTCTATACACGACGACTACGTGGATCGATACAACCTCGTGGCCCATGTCAACCCTTCACCGGCTACCTCGAGATCTGGCAGGCAACTGCATATCTCCCTAGCCGATGGGAATCTCACCAGGAGCAACTAGTTGTCGCCTAGACGGGGCAATGCGAATCAATCTCTCCCACACCCAAATCTGCATTAGTTTGAACGCAATTACAATACTAATATATGCCATACAATATGAATTGACATGTAATAAAATTCTTACTAACCTATAGCAAGACAAGGGGTCCTCCGATCTGATTCGCACCCACCTGAGTTGCTCGACATAGCATCTTATACAAGCATTGCAAAAGTCGCCCTAATTCAGACCTTGGCCGATCACGTCAATGTCTCTCAATAGTGGCAAGTACATCAGCTTGAGTAGGTTCTGTAACTTATCAGGAAGAAGTACCCCCCCAATAAGCCACAGAATATATGCTCGGGCATGCTGCTGTACTAACTTATCTGAAGCATGATCTAGAAGATGGCCCTGAAACTGCTTGGATAGCCACCTCACCCTCACTCTACCTACCTGTAAGTCTGCAGGTATAGGTGCTACTCCTAATAACTCAGCACATAGGGCTATCCACTACTTCCTCGTTAATGATGGGTCAGGTCCAGTAACTGCTCGCCCATCAATCCGTTGACCGTATAGGACAGATACGTCCTGCAATGTGACGGTGGCCTCACTGGTCGGGAAATGAAATGTATGAGTCTCTGTGCGCCACCTCTCGACGAGAGCAGTAATGAGCGGGTGGTCCAGTCTGATATGGCCTATACGATATACACCATAGAATCCTGCGCGTAGTAAACAATGCAAGACTCTATGGTCCAATGGATGCTCCCACAGGCCGGAATCTCCCCGCCGGCATGCCACCACAGTGCGTGCCTGGTCCTGCATAACAGAATGAATAGTTTAAATTATAGCATTATCACGTAATATAAAACAAAATGTAGGGTATTTTCATTGTAAGCGTAAAGTTCAACAAACGTTATTGCATACCGGGTCCTTCCATATACTGTCAGCCCGATGTGGATGACTCAAAAGTGGGACCTCATCAGGTAGATGTGCCATGAAGCCTGTACAATTGAAAAACAAATACATTTTTAAAAACTGTATTGGTGAGCATGTAATTTAACTATAACAATTAAACTCAAATTATTCCGTACATGACGACTTGAAAAACAAATGTGGTCGATTATTTTAAAAGTATCAATTTGTGTGCCATTAATATGGAAGCAATTCATTAAAATATAAATTTTGCATATTATGTGCCATTAAATATGATAAGCAATTCAACAGAACTTATCGTTATCTATGGTATAACTCATATAGAAATCTTTTACAAAATCATTTTACGGTCTTAGTTACACAAGTTTAATAATGACCAGTAACATGTGGATAGTTTTCGTACATAAATATTTGTGAAAAAATGAAATGAGAATTTTTTTCCAAACCTTCATTATTGATTTTGGCATATTTGACAAAACTTCATTATTGATTTTGGCATATTTGACAAAACTTCATTACATTTATGGCATATTTGACAAAACTTCATTATTGATTTTGTAATTTTTTTTTTCCAAAAAAGTATCAAATTTGTAAATTACGTACATCTAATTCAGAAATTGTAAATGTACAAAATGCTTGCATCATTCGAAATATTAAAATCTTCAAATGGTAGAAGAACTATGTGATTTTAACTAAAATTTTGTAATAGACATTTTCAATCAAGTAGAGAATAAAAAACATAGGCCTATGTGGTATAGTTAAATGTTTTTGCATTGTCATTTAGTTTAATTTATTTGTTTAGTATGTTAGTTGTAAATTTTGTCAAGGAAATCAAACAATTACAATATATAAAGAATTACAAAATAGAAATGATCTATTACAAATAAAAAATGATCTATTTAAATGTACGACCACGCTTACAAATAATGAATTACAAAAGAAAATAAAATGATCTATTACAAATAAAGAATTAAAAATGATCTATTACAATATGTAAGTATTACATAGTCTTCATCGACCAAGTCGCGCTGGACATGTTCGCCTATCATGACCTGTCTGCTGGCACTCACTGCAACGAGCGATCAAACGCTTATCTGATATGGCCATCTCATTTGGAATACGAGACATAGATGCATGACCCCGTTTTACTTCTCGCAGACGCAGTACATTAGGCATTAAGGTCCACTGCGGATCAGCCCAATAATCTTGATGCGGTATTAGATTGAATTTAGTTTCCCAAACCCTCATGTATACAGGAAGCCTATATACTAGATCAACGTACTCGAATAGATTGTCACCACATTCAGACATTACAGCGAGCATATGAGAACATGGATAGTGTCGTATCTCATATTTCCCACAACTGCACGTGGGTTAATTCATCTGTACAATTTGTGTATTGCGACCTCGTCCATTACGAAAAGATGTTTGCACCTCAAACACGCGGCATGGCCTATCAAAAAATTGTAATAGAAACTAATCAAGTTCATGTTTGTAGGTATACTTAACTTGACAACATAATAACAACAATTTAGTTTATATTACAAACTAACCTGTCATATGATATCAACTTGAAAGTATTTGCCATTGCGATGCCATCCTCAATAGTTTTTTGCATCTCTCTAGGGTATTGGAACTCATTTCGTACATCTATTTTAGCTTGGGCTCCTATTTCGTCAAAATATTTTACGAGCCGCCGAAATGTAAATTCAACCATAGCTGAGATAGGTAAGTTCCTTGCACCTTTCAAGACGCTATTGAAGCACTCTGCATCATTGCTGGTCAATACCCCCCGCCGATGTCCACCGTCATACTAAAGGCCCACTCCTCAGGATTCATCTTGTAAACCCAATTGATGGCTTCTTAGTCAATAGCCTGTATTTGTTGGAAGTAACCATTATACTTTCGTCGTTGATGAGCACTCCCTGTTTTCTATAGAAGTTGTTTCAGCTCCTTATTTATGAACTTAGTGTTAAAGTTACTACAAACATGTCAAAGGTAGTGCCGATGATATCCAACAAATTGAAGCGAGGGATTCAGCCAATGCCGTCTCACAGCAGCTAAAATACTCTCAGTTTGATCAGATATCAAAGGCATTCCCTGTCGGTCCATGACAATATGTTCCTTGATATTTGAAATGAAGAACGACCAGGACTCCAAACTCTCCCTATCGACAACAGCGAATCCAAGCGGTAATATTTTGCCATTGGCAGTGACAATCGTTGCTACAAGCAACACACCAGTGTATTTCCCGTATAAGAATGTACCATCAATGGTTATAACAGGCCTACAATGTCTAAATCCATTGATGACGGGTTTGAAAGACCATAAAACAAAGTGGAAGACGGGCATAATGGTTGTACTTCCGGTATATCTATGCTTCCATTGCATGATGGTGCCAGGATTAGATGTTTGTAATGCATACATGAATTTAGGCAACATCGTATATGATTCATCCCAATCCCCGAATACCATTCTAATTGCCTTTGCCCTTGCATGCCACGCCTTCTTGTATGATATACTATAATTCATGGTCTTTTTTATATCTTCGATGACATTCTTAATGGGCATATCAGGTTCATTCTGCATACGACAATACCTATGAGTTAGATTATTTTGGTGTGAACACTTTAAACAAACAAATATGTATATAAATGTAAAAATTTATTTTGTATACTCATCGTAACTTGTCCCAAAAGATGAGAAGCAATGTAACTAGAGCTAATATTTGTGTGGTCCCTGTTCATTCGTGGATATAAACAATGGTGAGGACCCCTGTACTGCTTTATTTCAAAAAGACCATGTATCCTACTAAGAGATGCACGCAACCACCATCTACAATCGTGCTTACAAGCACACACCCAAACGTCTCGCTTGGAGGTTACGACTTTATACTCTCGATTATTTGTTGCATGGTACAATTTCATAGCATGTACGAGTTGCTTCTTATCAACGAAAACCATCCCTTTGTCCAACTATGGATTTTCAGCATTCCAGATTCGGTTACGGGGAACGACATCGCGGTTACTAATGTCAAAATCACCACCTATGTGAATGTTGTCATAGAAAGGGATTTTAGGTCTAGGTGGAATGAGGGCATTCTGAATATCAACGGGAGCTTCGGCATCATCTTCTTCATCATCATCATCATCTGATCCGCCCAATAAATTTTCTTCATCACACATTTCATTCTCATCATTGTCTAGGGCAACATCAGAACCGTACATGTCACTGTCAACAAGTTGCATAGAATTAACTATTTCAGCCATATTACCAGCAACTTCAACTGGAGTGGTATGATGGCTGTAGGTGGGCACATCTTCAGTGTTATTGTGAAATTCAGTCTCGTATCCACCATGTGAACTTGATTCTCCACCATGGCCATGAAATGTTTGTTGTGTGTAGCCAGCTGCATAACATTCATTTGATTCATACATAAAAGATTGAAACGCTGTCGTGTCAATCCCATGTGTCAGAATGTAATGAACGGATGAGAATCCATCTATGTTATATTCGGAAGATTGTGTACAACCTCTTTCTCAATGTACACTTCCAAATAATTTGGTGGTTGGAAACTTCCACCGATACTTAATACGGTGTTCAACGCCTCATCATCATTTATCGGTAATATTTTGTATTTGCTGGTTGCTTGCCACTGGCGATAAGGATATCTACATTTGAAGATCAATCGGACTGTTTCCCCGTAACTTGCCACTTTGGACATAAACATCTCCTCCAAATTGCTAAGTGTAGTGCCAAGTTGCACCCCATATATCCATTTCGGCTCAGCATCATATGACACATCTTCATCGGAATCCCGAATTATGTTTCCTCTCCCCCAGTAGAAGATAATTGGAACAGTTGCCGTATATACTTGCTTTAATGAAACAATAAACATTAAAATATCAACAATATACATATATCGAATTCTACTTGTAAAATAAACATTAAAAGAACAACAATAAATTTTCTAGAAGTGACATTTATATCATAAGTGACATTTTCTTATAAAAATCAACCCTCTCATTTTTTGTCAATTTATATTTTCCAGGGTTGAAGGAACTGTAGACGTGAAACATTACTTCAATTTATATTTTGTCAGCTGTATATTTGTGTCTCAATTTGATTATTACTATTTATTTTTTCATTTTTCTCACTTATTTTTATTCGTATAAAACAACAACTGAGATTTCATATCTACGTGGAGTTTTTATTTACTTCCTATTTGAAGACTCTTATCTTTTCTACGTGAATGTTCTTTGTTGTCATTGCTCTCTTGTCTTAATTTAAAAAAAACATCAGAACAACTATACTTCTTGTCTTCATTCTTTTGAATTAGTGGCGAAAAATAAATTTTGAATCACATAGCAACAATAACTTCATATGATCCCTCCCTCAATATGATCAATTTTTAAAAGGCATTCACTGAAAATAAATAAATAAATAAATAATAATAATGACTCTACACAACCGTTAATTTAAGCAATGATTTAATTGTACGCATATAAGCGGGACCAATTTTAAAAACGCTTATTTTGTTTTCTTTTCATAAATCTTGATCTATTTTTTAGTATTTTGATAAGGTAGACAGATATATCACACATTTAAAAAACACTTCATTCTATCAAGTATTTTTCTTATTCTGTGAGACTGGACAAAATTGGACAAATCATACAAACATCTTAAATCATAGTGTAAGTTTTGTAGATAATTAAATATTTGTTCCATTGAGTTGAAAGAACTCGATTGATTTGGACAATATAAAATAGAGGTTTCAAACATTGTTATTAATTTTTTAAAACTGGTGATCCAATTCTTCAGATTTATGGACAATTACAGATAAGTTAATTTGATTTGCTCAAACTTGTGGCATTAGGGACCTTAATGACAAAGTTATTTCCTATGTGAACTAGTAACCCTCGTTCACTTTTTAGAGGTCATAGAGGCTTTGTTATGAAATTAAAACAAAAAACTCATTTTGGGTCGTTCTGAAAAGTAAGAAAAAAATAATTAGAGAGATAATTTATAATGGCCAAAAATTAGAGAGAAAATTGAAGTTGGCGGTTAAATCTATGTAGTAAATTTTGGATAGTTATCCATGTGAATCTATCGGGCCATCCGTACCAATTATTTGGTATTATGAAACACAAGCTTACCCATCAAAGTGCCATTTTTTTTTTTTGTCCTTCTTACCTACGAAATTGCTATGGACTATTAATTAAAATATTTTAAGACTCTTTCATGTATATATTATAAGTACTGTAATAATGACTTCTAATTATATAAATAAAAATAAAATTTATTAAAACATAATGTTCAGATTTTCCTTCTCAATGGTGGTGGACAGTGACAAAACGAAAATGACAATAAGTCACTTCGTTCAATACCCATTTCAAAAACTTTTTCAAACTTTATTAAGTTTTGTGAGGAAATTTTAATTTATACTATAATGCTATTATATGTATTACAAATTCAGCTCATTAAATTTTTTAATCATATTCTGGGTGCCTAACCCCAAATATAGTGAAATAAACCAAACGAAATTAAACCAAATTTTTTTAATTTAAATAGAGTCAAAATTAAATATTTGAGAGAACATGATCTTTATTTGAGAGAACATGATCTTTTCATTTATTATTTTGAAGTCAATACAAAATATTTTTTTTTTAATAAAATACATTCAAAATTAAATATATATTTTTTAATAATTTCATTTAGTATAAATTAGTTTCATAAAATGTAACTTATGAAAAAACGTTAATCTTTCCATACACTTAGTATTCTTAATTGAAATTCATATTATATTTGTCATTTTTTTGAAAGATGAAATTGACTTTAACCCCATTTGCTTTACTCTATGTGTGATTTACCTCTGATATTTGAAAATAAGAACATAACCCCCTTCCACAGGAACATTATAGTTATTTTCCAAATTATATGGGTAGTTTGCACATGCACATTGAAGTGAAATTTGCCCTTTATTAAATATGCACAATGTCTTGAATTAAATAAATACACCTAGAGGGTCAAATGGTATAGTGAAATAAATCAAGTGACAAATACCATTTCTCATATAGTATAATAGGCGACAGATTCAAATACCATTTCTGAAGTATATAACCCCACATTGATATTACCAAATGAAATACTGAATAAAGGTGTATATATATGTAGTACTATTATAAAGAGAAGTCTTCCCTGGGTATTTATGTCTCATATTTTAGGTTTTCCAAAAATACCCCTATATCAGTTATATGGGCAATTATGTACTAAATTCATTTTTTGTTTTGTTTTGTTTTTTTTTTTTCAAATCTCTAAACTTTTGATTTTTTCAAATTCATTTCAATTTTTAGATTTTGAATTCAATCATACAATTTACAGTCTTATTATCTTAAACAAAAATGATCATATATATGTAATCATGTGGATCTCGAATTGAAATTGTCAGTTCACCTTAATTCTCAATTCATGAATTTCATAATATGAATTTCAATTATCAATTCTCAATTATATGAATTTCATAATACGACATTAACAATTATGAATTATATGAATTTCAATTTTTTTAAATTTTATTCGTAATTAAAAACAATTACTTTTAAAACCCTAAGTTCAAACCCTAATTTCCTTTTAATTCCTCTTAACAAGCAAAAAAAAAAAAAAAAAAAAATTCATAATAGACATTTTGATTCACAAGCATAATTTCAAAATTCCAATTTCTGATTTCAAATTTCAAAATATAGACATTTCATAATTCCAATTCGACAATTCTCAATTACATGATTTTCATAATATGACATTAACAATTATCAATTATATGAATTTCAATTTTTTGAATTTTATTCTTAATTAAAAAAAATTACTTTTAAAACCCTAATTTCAAACCCTAATTTCCTTTTAATTCCTCTTAACAAGCAAAAAAAAAATATATATATATATATATATATTTCCAATTCAACAAATATAGGTTGGTTTATTCACAATTCAAAATTCAAAATATAGACATTTTGATTCACAAGCATAATTTCAAAATTCCAATTTTTGATTTCAAATTTCAAAATATAAACATTTCATAATTTCAATTCTCAATTCTCAATTCTCAATTATATGAATTTCATAATATGACATTAACAATTATCAATTATATGAATTTATGATTTATGAATTTCGTAATTCCAATTTTCAATTCTCAATTCTCAATTCTCATATTTATGATTTATTTAAAAAATTCAAAATATTCCAAACCTGATTTATGATTCAAAACCCTTAATTTTTTGAACCTTAAAATGTCATCCTAAAAGGATGTGTGAACAATCTGATATCGAGCAACAATTATCTTTAGAACGCTAATTTCATAACCACACTGATAAAGCATAAAAAATCCAAACTCAAATATTCAATTCACAAGCAACATCCAAAAATTCAAAAGCATTAAAAATCCAACAAATTCAAAAGCACAAATTCAAACCCTGATTTATGATTTAAAAAAATTTCAAACCCTAATTTCATAAGTACACTGATAAAACCCTAACACATTTAATAACTCACATTTAAAACCCTAACATCCATAGTTTCACAAACACATTCACATTTTTCACAACCACAATAAATAAATACATAAAATTCAAATGATACAGACAGAGGTAGATGTCATACCACGGAGAGAGAGAGAGCAGAGACAGAGGGTGAGAGCAGAGAGCAGAGGGAGAGCGAGAGCGAGAGCGACAGTGAGAGCCGAAGCAGAGCGAGATCGAGAGGGACTGAGTCTGAGAGTAGAGGGAGATGGAGAGTGAGAGCTAGGGAGTCTGAGAAATGAGAGAGATCGAGCAAGAGACGAAAAACCTAAGTGTAAAAAACGTGACTGCAAATGAGGCCAAACCCGTGTTTTATAGCAGTGTTAAAAGCGTTCTTTCAATTAGCGTTTTCATTAATTAACAGTGAAAACGCTATTACGAATAGCGTTCTCTTCACAAAACAAATGCACAGTAAATTCGCTATTTGGAATAGCATTTTCTTTACAAAACAAATCTAGGAATAAAGCGCTATTTAGAAGAGCGTTTTTCTTCAGGAAAAAATTTTACGTTAAAATTGCTATTTTAAATAGCGTTTTCTTAATTAAAAT
Source organism: Camellia lanceoleosa (assembly GCA_025200525.1). NCBI lineage: Eukaryota > Viridiplantae > Streptophyta > Magnoliopsida > Ericales > Theaceae > Camellia > Camellia lanceoleosa. The sequence continues at coordinate 124,823,668 of CM045758.1, forward strand.
CGCCATTCACAATAGCACATTCACTATTCATCAACTTTTGAGCTCCAAACAGTGAAAGCGTGATTTGTAATAGCGTTTTAGCCTAGTTTGGAAAATCCGTCAAAACTAAGCCTAATTTGGGAAATATGATGCAAAAGAAGCTTAATATGGGAAAAGCCTCCGTAACGCACCTTTCAACTTAGATTTGTCTACAAATTTTTCGTTTTTTATTTGTTGGTCAATTACACTCATGTCCCTTGAATAAAATTATAATAAAATTTACAAATTTCGCAAAATTAGATTAATCCTCCTAATTGTGTTAGTCAATTTTGAAAAAACATCAACCCATTCATTACTAAAGACACGGAATTAATTAAATATTTTAACATTTTAAACTAGTATTTAAATAAGTGAGGTGAATAAAAAGCAATAGAAAAATATCAAATAACCTAATTTTTTTTACAATTTGAACTGAAAAGCTTATTATTTAAATTATATCCTAATAAAATCTCACAAATTAATTGAATGCATGATAATTATATTTCATAAATCAAAATGCAGACCAATTAAATTAAGAAAATAATATGCAATGAAAATAAAAAATAAATATTATGTGATTAATGATATAAATGATATTAGGTTTTAAAAATAATGTTTTAGAGGTGTTAAGGACATGTTTGGTTTGTCTCTCAAAACATATTTTTGGAGAAAAAAATTCTAAAACATGTTTAGTTGAATTTAAAAAAAAAAAAATCAAAAATCACTTTTTTCTCAATTACAAATTAATCAATAGTTTTTTCTCTTTCATTTCTCATTCTTAATTATTTTTTCTATTACACTTATCTATTCAACTATATAAAAAAAAAAAAAAATCATTCCAAAGTTCAAAACTATTTTAAAAATATACAACAAAACAAAATTTAAAATTTTCTAAACTCTCTCAAGAAAACTATTTTTGAAATAGGGTAAATTACAAATACACCCCCCTAACGTTTGATTAAAATATGAATCGCTCCCTATGATTCTGGAAATTACATTTCACCTTTTGAGGTTTCTAATTTCATAACAAATCGCAAATTTTATTAATAAATTATCAAGTTAATTAACAGCTTTTAATGATGTTAAAAATATGTTTCAATTAGTAATTTAGGTAATTTTCTTATTGTATAGGAGAATAATTATGAATTTCATTTTTTCAATTAATTTTGTTAAATAAAAAATTACGACAAGGGGGTATTTGTAATTTTTCAAATCAGATAAGCATCAGATTTTAAGGAAATCTCAAGAAATATATTTGTAATTTGCTGTTTGAAATAATATCTCAAAACACAAACTTAACAAGGACTACGTGTCCCATTTTGTCAACAATTTTAATTGAAACTCTTATGCTAATATATAAAATATGTGTAAAATGTAATTATATTTCATTAATATTTTATTCTCATAAAAAATATTATTATTTTTTTAAAATGTCTACCAAAAATCATAATTAAAAAACTAGAAATTTGTTTGGTTTAGTTTTAGAATTATAATTTGAGTGTGAAGTTGTGTTTGGAGTTTTTGAATCATGATATGAAAAGAAAAAATTTGTCTAATTATAAGTTTTGAAAATAATTTTAGGATGATTTGTAAATTTTTTTGATTAATTAATATATAAAATATAAGATAAGAGAGAGAAAGAATAATTAATTGATTGATTAATAATAATAATAAAAATGATTTTAAATTATATTTTAAAAATATATTTAGTTAATATATTTTATTCAAATTCTGATTTAAAAGCAAACTTAAATTTTAAGAAGTAAACAAACGCTACCAGTAGGCTCGCTATAATTTACCGTAAATTAAAATTGTAGCTAAAGGGTTTTAGGAGAGGAGGGTTTGAGGCGCCATGACTCTGTTTATAAACGGTTGAACGCGACTCTGGTTCATCCATTCGCATCTCCTGACTCAACTCTTGTTGCCCTAGACTAGACTGCTATATCAAAACTTATCAACCGCCATTATTATAACTTCTCCGTATTGACAGAGAAATGAGGAAGAAGGTGGACGAACGCATCCGAACTCTCATCGAAAACGGCGTCAAAACCAGACACCGCTCCATGTTCTTCATTATCGGCGACAAATCTCGTGATCAGGTTCTTTCCATTCTCTCTATCTATCTATCTACATATATATATATATATAACTGTGTGTGTGTGTGTGTAAAGTATAGTTTGTATCTCACAATGGTAACTGGTTTTGATTTGTATAGATTGTGAATCTTCACTACATGCTTACTAAAGCTGTTGTCAAGTCAAGGCCAAGTGTTCTATGGTGCTACAGGGACAAACTTGAACTTAGCAGGTAAATGTTTAGCTCATTCTTTCACCAGTGACTCACACAAAATTTATGCTTTTCTTCAGCTCTTGCATAATAAGTAAAATCAAACTAGTTTTCTGGAATTTTATGTTTTTTTGTTTTACGAGATTGCAAGTCATTGTAAACTTGGAAATAGTCTTTCTCATTTGAATTTTTAGTTGGTAACTTAGTTTTATGGAAAAACAAGTAATTGAACTCACACCAATATTGGCATAGCCCAGGTGTTAGCCAAGATGCCCTTGGTTAATTTGGACCTCCTTTTCTTCTGTCATTGTTGTATTGTAATGCTATTTTGCAGCAGCACAGGTCGTGTTTGTTTTGGTGGACTAGATTAGATCGGATTAGCATTCTTAACTGTTAGTCCTATGATTATCAATTTCCTTGGATTGTGTATTCTATCCAATGTTTGAATTGACACAAGATTACAAGAAGGGATAAACAAACAACTATCAATTTGGCAATTTAATTAATTAGTTTGAACCAATGTTATTAAAGGAATGCCTAGGGGTGAGCCTAGGCCCATGGCTCATCAAGGTGTAGTCAATGCGCTTCAAAACATCTCAGGCCAAGCGATGTGAAACAGGCCTTATGAAGGCACATGAAGCATGCATTTTTGGGCTTAGGCTCAAGGCGCATGACATGTGCGTTTTTTTTTAAAATGTTTATTTCTTACAATTACTACTATTGATTTCACTTAATCTTATCGTTTTTTTGTTTGTTTACGTGCTGCGACAAGGGATTAAATCCTTAAATATACATTGCAATATAAAAAAGATGTTGTCATAGAGATTTATCTTTGACTACACTAACAATTGTCGTTTTTCTTCTTCATCCCCTCAATCTCTTTCTTCTTCTCCTTCTCCTTCTCTATGCTTATTTTGTAAGGCACTTCGATCTCGTCTCTATTTTAAAATGTTTATGATTTATGGGTTAGATGATTGAGTTTATGTGTAACCTTGAATTATTTGGCTATGATAAAATATTGGTGTTTGTTGGTATTTATGTTTTAAGATATTTAATATTGCATTACTTGTGTTGAACCTTTAATTATTTTCTTATATTAAATTATCTATTTTTTGTTGTCAACACGAGCCTCGTTTCGATGAAGCTTGCACCTTGCCTTGCGCCTAGCACTTAGGCCCTAGTAAACCTTGGCACTTCAATGCGCTTATCGCCTTTAGTAACACTGGTCCAAACCTCTCCTTAGTCCTCCATTTTGTATACCACCCCTGCTCTTGGGATTCAATAGTCCCCCATATGGGGATGGACAATTTGTCCGGATTCTAATTTTCTTAGCCAAACATCAGATTATGTATTTTTTTTTTTGATGAACAACCAGATTATGTATTTTGTTCGATTATTAATCCAATCTCAAGGCTATGTTTGCCCAAACAACATGGTCTATATGTATACTAAACAAACACATGCATTTTAGAGTAAGCAAAACATGCTAAATGAAATGTACCTGCAGGATGCTGAAAATATTACTTTTTCATAAAAATACACACAAATGCATATACATACAGTTTTATAAGAATTGTTCGCTAGAGCTTATCACTGAAGAATGGGTGATTACCTAAGATATTTAATCTATCCTTTTCATTATAGTTTATTTGATTTATCATATCATTATTGATCAGCCTGTGTGTGTTAGATTTATATGATCCAATAGGAGAGACCTATAGAGAGTTCAAATAAACAGTTTGCTTTGTCGCTATTACGTTCACTTTCAGCTCAATTCTTTGGTGTGATTTTTTCCTTATTTTTCTCTTGTTTCAATTTGTATTATTGGACAAATTTCCACCAAGACAGTTAATTGTTAATCAATTCAATAAATTATTTTTTGCAGTCACAAGAAAAAACGTGCGAAGCAAGTCAAAAAGTTAATGCAGAGGGGACTATTAGATCCTGAGAAGGTTGATCCTTTTTCACTTTTTGTTGAAACTGGAGGAATTACATACTGCCTGTACAAAGATTCAGAAAGAGTTCTCGGAAATACTTTTGGCATGTGTATACTACAGGTAGATCACCATTTGTCTATCATCATTGAATTGATTTGTGTTGCATGATCTTCTCCAGTCATGTGAAAAGTCTCTATTTCCTAGTGCTTATTCTAATTTTCCTTTTGGTTATGTTTTTAGGATTTTGAGGCTTTGACACCAAATCTCCTTGCAAGAACGATTGAAACAGTGGAGGGGGGTGGATTAATTATACTGCTACTTCGTTCTTTATCCTCACTCACAAGTCTGTGCACCATGGTTATGGTAAAAATCATAGTTCATAATTGTCTTACAGCTTTTTTATTTTTACCTATTATCCTAGCAGTTACAAAATTGTGGGACCTCATTTCCACAATTAGTTTTTGTTCTTTTTTTTTTTAACCTTCTCCCTTCATTTAATTTTGTGATCTTACATTTGATATGATTATCAACACATGTTTTTGTTGGAGCAAAAAAAAAGTATCCCTTATATTATATTTAGATATGTAAAATTTTCTTTTGTTCTATATCTCATGCATTGTGGCACAATGAATATTGTGTGCAAGGTTTTTAATAATGGCGGCGGTTACCGTAACAGTAACAGTAACAGTAGCGTTGACGCGGTTGCGGGGTGTAATGGCTATATCATAACGGTGACAGCCATCGCAACCATGAATTTTTTAATTCTTCACACAACTTTAGGAAAACATACCAATGGGCATGTTTTTATTTCAGAATCATTAGTGAGGTTCATCTTGATTTTTAGTATTTTTGTTTAGTTTTAAAATATGATATATATACTAATTTTTATATTAGTTTTAAGTCGTTATGGAGAATTTTCACTTGTTCTAACTTAGGCTGTGCCAATATAAGATGTTGGGCCCATATCTATTGCATAATTATTTGTTCAAGGCTGCAGATGTGAGATGGTTGTTGTTTCTGTATTTTTTTTTCCCCTAATGTTTTAAGTTCTTAAACCATTATTTTTATTTTTTAATGCTCATAAAAGGCGTACTAATTACAGGATGTTCATGAGAGGTTTCGTACAGAATCCCATTCTGAGGCTACTGGACGTTTTAATGAACGTTTCTTACTGTCGATTGCTTCATGTAAAGCATGTGTAGTTATGGATGATGAACTGAATATTCTACCGATTTCTTCTCATATGAAGTCAATTAAACCATTTTCAGTCAGTGAGGTAACCTTTCCAATTTTGTAAATGTTGATTTATTTGAGAACAATAATTCTTTTGATGTGCAGTTGTTTTCACATGTTGTCTGCCACTGCCAGTGGCACCTTGAGTGCAAAATTTGCCATGTGAACTTGCTTCCCAAGTGAAAATTTCTGTTGGGAGGGAGGGTTATGGTTCATTATGTTTTAATTTGAAATTGATAGTTATTTCAAATGATTGAATAGTACCGTAATGCTTAATATTGAAATATTCAATCTAGCCAAATCTTCAATTCTTTTTTTTCCTGTTGATAATTTAAGGACTCTGAGGGTCTCTCGGAAGCGGAGCGTGATCTGAAGAATCTGAAAGAGCAACTAAATGATGATTTTCCTGTTGGTCCTTTAATTCGAAAGTGTTGCACATTGGACCAGGTATGGATTCTTTGTATCCTTTTCACTGTATGAGGACTTCTTGTCCTCCACTTTCTTCTTTAATAAATTTTGTTGTTGATCTTCAAAAAAAAAAAAAAAAAAAAAAAAAAGTTCTTTGTTTAACTTTATGAAATTCAAAATTCTCTTTCATGTGGTTGAACAATTGTTGGTAGCTTAGCTCGTTGTTTAAAATATTTGGATAGGGAAAAGCTGTCATTACATTTCTTGATGCAATTTTGGATAAGACACTTCGTAGCACAATTGCTTTGCTTGCTAGTCGTGGCCGTGGCAAGTCAGCTGCACTAGGTCTAGCAATTTCTGGAGCTATTGCTGCAGGGTACGTGCTGGAACTATATTAATCACTTAAGTCTTGTGTCATGCCCCTTGTTCCTACTTCTTTTTGTTTACATATTGACCATTGCTAACTTTTGATACTAAAATCATCGGTATAGGTATTCAAATATCTTTGTAACTGCACCCAGCCCCGAGAACTTGAAAACTTTGTTCGAGTTTGTATGCAAGGGATTTAATGCACTTGAATATAAGGTATGCATGTTTTGTGTCCCTTCTGTCTGAGTAATGAAATGCTTTGTAGTATTGCATTGCCAAATTATATTGTTTCCATTTAACAGGCTTTAATGAAGCCCTTCTAGGGCATGGGGGATTCCATTTATAGTTTTGGTAGCGTTTGGTAGAGTTTTGTAAATGTGATTTGAGAGTATGAGTTGTATTTTGAGTTTGTGTATTGTGGAATTATGATTTGAGTGTAAAAAATTTGTTTGGTTATGGTTTTTAAATAGAGTATTGAAATGTGTTTTGAAGATGTATTTTGAATTAAGTTTTGAAAATTTGATGTGACATGTGAAATAAGAAAATTTGTTTGGTGATGTGTTTTGAAAATAGTTTTCAAAACTTAATTCAATCAATAATTTATAATTAAACACACAACTCATATATCGATATCTGTATTTTTTATCAACAGTAATAACCAAACTATTTTTAAAATATTGAAATTAAAAATTGATTTTTTTTTCAATTAATTTTTTTTCAGTAATTTTTTTTGAATAATTTTTTTTTTCATTTTAAAATAAATCTATGTCAATTATTTTGTGTCAATTAAATTTTCTATCAATTCATTTTTTACGCCTGTACAAACATTTTCTACAATACGTTTTATATATTTTTTAAAAATTTTGTTAAAGTCAACAAATTTTGAGAATACATATTAATAAAAATTAACATAAATACACTAAGTGTAATATTTTAAAATACAAATCATAACGTAAACCTTACAAAACATTATCAATTTTTTTTCTCATTTATTACACGTTATTGATTTAGTATCAGTATACGGATGTAATATTATTAAAAAATTATTAATATTATAAAAAAATAATAGATAAGAAATAAAAAGTAAGAATAAAAAATAAAAAACAACCTGAACTTTCTGAACCTTAGCTTCAAATAGTCGAAGAGCAGGAAGTCAGACCGGGACAACCAGGAGGTCAACCGGCCGGTCATCCCATCTCACACCTCCCACTCAGTTTCCTATCAGATAGTCGAAGCTTCCATGTCTGATGTTTGATACAGAGAAGAAATATGAGGTTCACGCGAAATTTTCAGATACGATGGAGAAAGACATGGAAGCTTTTCAGATCAAAAGAGAAAGAAAGACGAGGGTCACGGGAAATTTTCAGAGACGATGGAGAAGGAAGGGGAAGCTTTTCAGAGCAAAAGAGGAAGAAGACAGACACGTTGAAAGCGGAGAAATGAACTATGAGATGCCAAACGGATTTTCAAACCGTAATTTGAATTAACACGCGGAATCATATTTTGAGTGTCCTATCCAAACGTCAAGCGGGAATTTACCTGTTGAAAGTTAATTTGAAAATACAACCAAACACAGCCTTTGTTTTTCTGTTACAATTTCTTCAGCCAAGTTGTTTTGGCATATTATTGATCATGCCCTCATTATAAATTGACTTTTTATTTTGTCATTTAATGCATGTTAATTAGTTAAAAATGCTCTTAGTCTGAACCTACTGAACTTTTGTATTTTGGGATTTGTTTGATACTTAAGTTACTGTCAGTTTTGTGAATCGTAATGATTAAGTTGTCAACTGTGGTATTAGTGATCCATGATCCATCTCTGTTACTCTCTAACACATGCACACATACAGAGAATCACTTGTGCTTGGGAATTTTGGTCCAGCAACTTAACATTAGAAATGGTTGTGTTCTATAATTATGCATGATTTGCATCTTCCTTTTTTGAAACAAGTTCTGAACCATGACATACTACTGCAACTTTTGTTTGCAGGAACACTTAGACTACGATGTGGTGAAAAGTTCCAATCCAGAGTTCAAGAAGTCAACTGTGCGAATCAATATTTATAAGCAACACAGACAAACAATTCAGGTTTGTTATGAATTGTGGATCAATATTCACACAATATGCTTGTACATCATGCCATAAGATTCTGGAATGTCTTGCATCAAAAATTTGCAACAGAAACAAAATTGAAATAATGATTTCTGTTAAAGGGGTAGTTCTTGTCATATTTCCTTCATCTTTGGCAATGTGCAAACACAGGCTGACAACTGTCTGTGTGAGGACACATTGAGAGAAATGTCGGGGAAAGGGTAAGGCAATATTACCTTGGCTACATGGTAAGAGCATCTCCAATGGAGCTGTCAAACAACCTGCCAAAGCTATAATTTGCAAGAGTGACAAAAAAAGGGTCTCCAATGGCCTGTTATTCTTTTTGCCAAAGATAGCAAAGACCATTTATGTTCTCAAATTTGGCAGGAGGTTTGGCATTTGCCAGTCATGTCACATCATCAAAGATTAACAGTTTTTTGGCTCCATATCAGTTGAAAAAATAGAATTCGTTCACCTAGAAAAATAGAATTTGTTCACCAAATTTTTTAAACAATTTGGCAATTGCCAATTTCTTTTTTTTTTTTTTGAAACAAAATTCACCATTAACCCAAAAAAAAACAAAAAGCATAATTAGGTTAAAAACAACAACAATCAAGCAATTTCAAACAAATTTCAAACAATCTCAACAAATCTCAAACAATTTGAAGCAAATCTTAGGTAATCTAAATAAATTTGAAGCAAATTCTAAACAATAAATACCTAGATTTCAAGATGCTTGATGGATTTCAGATGATTTCAACACTCTGATGCTTCAGCTTGATCTTCTTCGTTTTCATCTTCGTGCTTAGGGTTTGACTTGGGGTTTCGGGTTTCTTCATCTTCGATTTAGGGTTTTTTTATATTTGATTTAGGGGATAGAGAGATTAAGAGGAAGAGAGACAACATGGTGGTAAGAGAGAAAGATTGAGAGAGGGGAGGGGGGGGGAGGGAGGGAGAGAGAGATGGTGTTGGTTGTTCTGGGTTGTTCTACCTTTGAAGCTCAGAAAAGCAGAATGAATTTATTTCCAATGGGTTTTATCTCCTACAGGTGGAGAGTTTGGTATGAAGGTTCTAGAATGGAGAGAGAGAGAGAGAGAGAGAGAGAGAGAGAAATTTTTTTTTTTTTCAAATAAGAGTAATTTTTTTTTTCAATTTTTTTGTTTATATTTGTCTAGTAGAATATAAATATTTAATCTTTTTAGATTTTTTTTTTTTAAAAATGGTCATAAAAGACAAAAAATAAACAAAAAAAATCACTAAAAGACTTATATCCAAACAACACCTACAAACTTGGAGGGAAAGTTGGTTGAGATTTGCCAAAATAGCATGTGTACCATTAGAGCACCATTGCTATAATTTGGCAAATTACCACTATTCATTGCCAAATTATAGCAATAGCAAAATTTATCAAAAAAAAAAAAAATAGCAATAGCAATGGTATTATAGCAAATATCATTGGAGATGCTCTAACATGTGGTTTAACTCTAGTTTTGACCTTAGACATAACATAGCAGATTTGAGAAAAAAGATCTCATTGGCGATCCAAATATTTGGGAGAAGTCTTCATTTTGGGTATTTGTCTTTTGATGGTCACTCTGTTCATTGCATTTCATTATGAAGGCATATTATTTTAATTGAAATATTAGTACTTTCTTCGAAAGTGTAATTTCTTTATGAATGAAATATGTTGCTCTATTGGGGTTCAGATTGATTATTCATTATTTCAAATGCCATACCTACTAAAAAATTTCCCTATTGGCTTGGGCAGGTTTATGAACAGTTTAGATAGTCTTCTCATAAGTGGTTAACTGCTTACATATATACTGATGTATTTCTTCTATGTTCTGGCAGTATATACAGCCTCATGAACATGAAAAACTGTCCCAAGTTGAACTTTTGGTTGTTGATGAAGCAGCAGCCATTCCATTGCCAGTTGTGAAGTCCTTGCTTGGCCCGTATCTGGTCTTCCTTTCATCTACTGTTAATGGGTAGGATGTGTGAATTTTCCATTAAAGCACTTCTCCATTTATCTTATTGGAAACCAGTCCTCAATGAATCCTCCCTTTATTTTCCGAAATTTTTGGTTGTTGCTGCTAATCACATAAGGATGCTTGATGTGGTTTCTTTTCTAGTTCTGGAGGTTAATCCTGATTATTCCAACCTACTGAATTGCTCCCCCTTTTTTTCCAAACTTAAAGCTATGAAGGTACTGGTCGGTCTTTATCATTAAAACTTTTGCAGCAATTGGAGGAGCAGAGTCAGATGTCAACCAAAAGTGTGGAGGGCTCCCTCTCTGGTATTTCTATGTTTCACTTGTACCTTTTAGTTCTATGAATCAATATTATACTTGCATAACTTCTTTGAGGTTCTATTCTAAGCTGGGGACTGCTATTTGTCAACATTTTGTGTCGATTATCATTTTATGACAGTTTATAAGTCATCAAACATCATTGCATGTGCCTATGCCCCGATTGTCTGACAATCAGTTTTGGACTCGATTAACCTTTTTGGACCAAATGCCATAGCCGGATTTCAGCTCTCAAGATGCATGAAGCTTCCACGATACTGCCTATTTTGTATGTATGCGGTACAGACTAATAAAATTAAAGATTAGATATTTGGAAATTAATATGGATTGCACGGAGTTCGAACTCACATCCCAAATAGATGAAGTATTACCATTCCAAGATCTTTGTTCAGACATTGTTTCTGCCTACGGAATCTTATTTTGTCCTGCTGCCCCTTCTAAGATTTGCAGCTTCCGCAATCATATTATACTCTTTTCAGGCTTAGTTGTTCTATTTATTTATTTAGGGTAAATTACACTTACCTCCCATGAGGTTTGGAGAAAATACAGTAAGCCCAGTTTTGACATAATTACATTGATCTCCCTTTTGGTAAGTTTAAATGGACTGGACCTAATGTAGATGATGTGAAAATACAAAAATAAATAGTGTAAAATATACATTTTCGTGTAAAAGAGACGAAAATATCATTTTTCCATCCATATAACTAACAAATTATTGATGAAAAGGGGCCAAGTGTTATGTGAATTAAAATCTCAAGGGAGCTCAATGTAATTATGCCAAAACTGTAGAGATTATTGTATTTTCACCAAACCTTAAGGGAGGTTTGTGTAATTTACCCTTATTATTATTATTATTCAAGGATAAAATGAGTTTAGCTTGCCAAGAGGCCTGCATGTTTCCATTTTAAAGCGAAACCTTTGCCAGACTCTATTCCATTGAGCATGTATGCGACAAAGGACTCTTTTTCTAGAGTGGAGCATCTAACAACATGGCTTTACATACGAAGAAATATAATATTAGCCCTTACTTTTTTGGCTGATGGAGAGATCATATTGTTTGAGGCATTTAAATTTTTTTTTTTTTTTTTAGGTTTTGTTTTTCATTATTTCTTGGGGGTTTTGAGAAAGCTTCAATCAGTAGAATTTCATGCTTACCAGCCATGCTTTATAACCTATGAAACATGAAGACTTCATTTTAGTCTCTGTACGACAGGTGTTGGACATAGACACTCCTCAGACACGCTAGGATATGTGTCAAACAATATTTATTATTATTTGTTTGGAGAACACATCAGGGACACTACTAGGACACATGTCATGTCTAGACACACCCGAGACACATTTGTAATAATAAAAGTTTTTAATTGGAGTCAAATTGTAATGTTAAAAGGTTCCGATCAATTAAAATTGGAAAATCATAAATACTTCTTGGTTTATTCAAACAAAAATCTAGCAGAAGAAAGAAAGAAAGAAACTGTCACCGAAGAAGCCTTGCTAAAAAATAACCTCTTTATGCCTCAATGGTTGAGATTTTGATGTAGATTGTAGTTAAGATTTCATATGGATTTTTCTTTGTTTAATATAGGCTGTACTTTGATAGTGATTTGATTGGTGTTATGTTGCATTTTTTAGTCTTTTAATACAATCTTCATATATGTGACATATAAAAAATATATACTTCTTGCCGTATACCTGTTGTATCCATATACTGATTTTTTTAAAATTACCATGTCCCATGCCCGTATCTGTGTCCGTGTCCGTTTCCATGTTTTTTAGTTCATAACATAGTTTTTTTGGTTCTTGTGGATGAACGATATTCATTTGCATTCTAAGTTCAATTATTTGGGAACTTTGCTCATATCTTAATTCCTCAAATGTAGGTCGCCTTTTCAAGAAGATAGAATTGAGTGAATCTATCAGATATGCATCTGGAGATCCAATTGAATCCTGGCTTCATTCTTTGCTTTGTTTGGATGTTACAAATTTCATTCCTAATATCAACAGGTTAGAATTTTGTTATTTGAAACATATGGGAGATGAAATTGTCTTGTTCATCTTTGTTAATGACCTCTATCTTGTTCAATTAGGTTACCTTCACCTAGTGAGTGTGATCTCTACTATGTTAATCGGGATACACTTTTCTCCTATCACAAAGATAGCGAGTTATTTTTGCAGGTAACCTATTTTCTTTGTTGGTTATCTGTTTTCTATTATGAGATGTGATTGATGCTTATATATTCCAATACTTGCAGCGTATGATGGCCCTGTATGTTGCTTTTCTACAAAAATTCTCCAAATGATCTACAATTAATGGCGGATGCTCCAGCGCATCACTTATTTGTGTTACTTGGTATATTACTTGTTATGTTTGCTATCCATTAATGCTTGTCTATCTCCCTTAATGCCTGATGTATTTATTGAACTCTATGCAGGTCCTGTTGATGAGTCCAAAAATCACCTCCCTGATATTCTCTGTGTCATCCAGGTTTGTTTCTTTTTTATGTGACACACACACCAGTATTTACACTATTTGTGCTTTTAACTTGAAATCGGATGGCTCTATTTCTCAATCTTTCTGACTTGCTCCTACGGAACCAAGTTCGAAAAGATTGAAAAAAATCAATCATTCACAACCACTGATGAAGGATTCCTCGAAAGTTAAGGATTGGTAATCTTTTTTAGAAATTGAATGACTTTGGTCTTATTATACATTCGTGAGGAAGGTAATCAAAAAAGAAAGAAGACGAGTTCTTTGTTTTATCACTTAGGAGTAGTGTGAGATGAAAGTCTCATGCACGGTTTTGAATGAGAGAAACAAGTGAGGAGATGTCTGCAACTCTTTTCTGTTACTGCAAACATAATTCTATTGTGACTTCTTTGACATGACATGAATATCCATTTCCCCCCTTTTATACATCCTTTTGGTGCAATGTTTTCTCCTCTTTAACCAGACTTCCATATCAATCAAATACTATTGTTGCTAGAGTTCTGTCCTCTTCATAATAAACTATAACGTGGAACATTTGCTAAGCATAATAGTTTAGAAAAATAAGTATGTTCTTGAAGGAAATAGGCTGTAACATATTAAAAGACACCTGCTTGCAAGGGAATTGGCACTAAATTAAGAAGTTAATTTGCAACTGATCCATACATGTTTTAGTTTTTGTAATGTATGTTCTACATGCCTTTAGGGAAGCAGAGTCTATGGTTTTCTGCAGTTCTTGACATTGGCATGGTGTCAAACTGTTGGTTGAGGAATAAGTTATTGGGTGTTGTTTGTTGTGTAAATCCATATCAGCAATGAAGTATCTCTGGATGTGAAGTCAAATAAAGATGGAATTATAGGCGAACTGTTGTAACATATGAAAAAGCTTGTACGGCATGTGTCCCATAATGGCAGACATGTGGAGGTCTGTACCCTGTAGTAGTACGTCACTACCCTGTGTCATATCGAGGGCTGGACAAATTGGGGCGAGGCGGGAAGAGGTTAATTTTGTAACTTTAGGAATGATGGTATTAATATATATGAGAGATGATACGGTATATTATGGATAATGTTTTATAAATGATGAGATGAGAGTTAAGGATGTAAAATAAGAAATAAAGAAGTTAAAATGAATGGTAAGTGTAATATTTTAGTGTTTTAGTCTTATTATATTTAAAATTTAAAATTATATAATATATATTATATACATATAAATATGTTTAATAAATATAATAATAGTTGGAGTGGGGTAGAATGGGGGAGGGGTGGGGAAAATTGCCATTCCTGTGAGCGGGGGTACCTACACTTGCTACCTATTTGCATTCAATTGGTATTCTGTGATTCTACTGTTTGAACATGTGCCTGCATCTTTGTTTCTTTATGTTTCTCTTCCTCTGTCTCAATCTCTCTCCCTTATTCATCCCAGACTCAACTAACTTTAGAAGAAAGGAAAACTTAATTTGTTAGAACTTAATTTTTCTCTGTTGTGTACCTATTTATCTGGAATTAGAATACAAGCTAGCTATGTAGCCTTGATCACTAGCAAAAAAAGCTCATGAAAACTAGGGCATAGTAGCAAGTATGAGGCCGATCCTCTCTAGTTGTTAAATCCGCAACATTCTCTTGTAGCTATGTGATGTGGATGGGCAAGCCCAATTTAGGACCAAAAGGATTGACAGGTCTGAATGATTACCTTGGCTTCATTTCCTTGGTGCTTATATTTCAGTTATTTGCTGTTGGAATAAGTTGTCACTTGTCAGTTTTGTGGTGATCAGAACTTTGCAATACTGTCAAAAAGGCTGAGGGGAGTGTCGGAGGAGACCATTTCTTTGACTTAAAGAGCTTTTGTGGAGGGGTGTTAGATTTTTAGATGTTTTGTTGGTTGCAAATGAGGTGGTTGAGGAATTCCAGGGGGCTAAATAAGGAGGGCGTGATTTTCAAAGTTGACTTTGTGAAAGTGTATGATCATGTTGAGTGGCAATTTTTGGATTTTGTAATGTGTTGGAAGGGTTTTGGTGAAAGATGGAGGAAATGGATTCATGGGTGTCTATCGTCATGTAATGTATCGGTCATTGTTAATGGTAAAAAATCGTAGGTGTAATGCATTCTACTTGTATCTTAGTTAATAGTCAAAGTAATTATCTGTATAGTACCTGAACTATATTTTCTGCCATCAAATTTACAGGTCTGCCTGGAAGGGCAGATTTCTCGTAGATCTGCCATGAAAAGTTTGAGTGATGGTCATCAGCCCTTTGGAGACCAAATACCATGGAAATTCTGTGAACAGTTTCAGGATACAGTTTTTCCAACTCTTTCTGGTGCTCGCATTGTGCGCATTGCTACTCATCCAAGTGCAATGAGGGTAATTTTTTTATCCGTATTAAGTTGACTTGTTAACCAAAATTTTTCGTCAAGACATCTGAACTTTATTTCTTTTGTGATTTTTTTTTTTTTTTTTTGTTTTTTAATTTCAGCTTGGATATGGTTCAACTGCAGTGGAACTTTTGACAAGGTAAGCACATATTTGTTAGGCTGCTTTTCTCTTGGTTTTAAAGGATGACTGATTCTTTTTTTGTGATCCTTTCTTTTTGTTAGATAGTATTTTCATCTAGTATCTTACCAATTACCAGAAATTGTACTCACATTTTGTTGTTCCCACTCAATAAGTAAGTCCCCACTGCTTAGCATCATTGACCTTTATTAGAATGTGCAAGTACTGAAGAAAACATGGACTTATTCCACGAAACATGGAAAAAATGAAAAAAGTGAACAGTTTTAATATTTTTTGTTGGGTCTCTAAACTCTTTTCAAAGTTGTGTTGACATTACTTTCCAGGAAAGCCAGTGTAAATAACTGGTTTTTTTTTTTGTTTTTGTTTTGGGTGTGTGTGTTGGTAAATTCTGATGGTAATCAATGCAATAATACCTAAAAACTTAGTGGCAGTGTGTCGACCTCTTTGCATGTCATTGTTACATGCTTACAGACTTGGCTTTTCAAGTTGAAGGTCTAACAATGTAAGCATTTTACTCTGTAGTTTTATCTATGTGAATTGCAAACTGAAGATCAGAGACTCAATAAGTGGGTTCCTCTTTTGAGTAATCAATGACAAGCAGGATCAGTTGTGGTGGGAACCATGTCTTGTGTCTATATAGTGTTTATGGTGGGAACAAAATTTTTTTTTTTTTTATTTGTAAAATAATTTTATTAAATACCCCCAAAAGTGGTGGCACACTCTAGTACACATGGCGCATACAAAACAAAACAAAAACAAAAACTATACTTCTACTATAATCTGCCATATGTCTACGATGCTGTACAACTCCCCCAAAAAGGAGAGAGAAAAAGATTTTTTTTGACAAGTTAAAAGAAGGAAAAGAAAAGATACTAAGAAGTTGATAGGGAATTGGGGAATTTCCCTTGGAAACACGTTATGAACACTGAAGCCCGTTCAAGGTAGGTTACTTTAGGTGGTTGGTAGTTCATGTGAAGATTTTTACCATTGAAAATTGATTAAAAAATGAAAATTCCTCCCTCATTAGTGTTTGTCTGTGCAAGGAAGTGGCGATGTGGTGGATCATTTTCTTTTTCACTGTACAGTGGCAAGGGAGATGTGGAGCCTATTATTGTCCTTGTTTGAAGTGTCTTGGCTCTTCTGTCTTGCCTGGATCTGTAATGGAGTTATTTAAAAAAAAAATTGGTGGTCATTTCTTTTGGAATCTACATTTTCCTTAGGGATGCCGATAATTAGTCATTTGTTGGTTTTATAGGCTCAGATTTGGACAATTGTGATCCATACTAGGTATTTTTGTGAACACATGCTTCTGTTTGAAATGCATGTGCTTTATTATGCTCTTTGATTTTTATTTTTTCGTTGCTAAGGGTTGCTGGCAAGATTATTAAAGTAATGTATGAAATGATGTGTTGGGGACTTTCCATAAATGTGACTATTAACTAGTTATGAACATTGCATAGGTGTCTTGCAAATTATGCTTTATTGTAGAAGTTCTTGTGATTATTGGACCAGATTTTTTTTATTTTTTTTTAAATGTCAGTCACCAGGTTTTGGAAGAATTCATTTCCAGTCAGTACGTATGGATTCAGGACCCACATATCTGTTCTTGAAGAGCTGCTAATGTTTTACTAGAACCAATGAATGTGCAATCTGTGTGGTGGTTTCTCTTATAGAGAATGACATACTGAATAATAGGGAAGTGGAAGGCTAGAGAGAGTCAATTTTGGGGGTGTGACTATGAAATTGTTAGCTTTAATTATGATACCTCTACTATTCACAAAATCTTGCAATGGTGTTAAGCTAAGAAGCATGAATATGGACATAGGACACAAATACAACACGATACAAACATACTGACACAACATTTTTCACAAAAATAAGGACACGACATGGCATGAGCACGACAAGAAGTTATATATATTTATATATGTACACATGTAACATAACAACTATTTCTTCGATTAGTAAGGACACGACATGGCGTGAACACGACAAGTTAATATATATTTACATATGTATAGTTGGCCAAATAGCCAACAGGTTGATGCCACGTGTCTTAGGGGATCACGTGGGAATATTCGTTTCCCTAGATGCCAGGCCTCGGTGGGTATGTGCTTCCCTTGGCACTTCCCCTTTGGTACTACCTAAGTCCCTTAGTAGGACCTCATTTGGTAGGACCTTGCTCAGCAAGACCTTACTTAGGAAATGTAGCCTTGTATCAGCCAAACTCGCAACCACTTCATCGAACCCCTACTCTTAGCCACCAAGCCACAAGCTCCCTAACATCTCGGTTAAGGGTCATAGCGCAGCCTTGTATCAGCTGGACTATACTGCGCACCAAGCCTTAGGGACATCCTGGGTCCTGCTATCTCGACCGGGGTAGGCTCCTTTAGCTTGGGTATTTATATTTATGGGAAGGAGACTCCTTGCTTTTAGATCTCACTTTTTCCATCTTCGCAGAAGTCATGGTTTTGACTTGTTCACGGTATTTTGGTACCCTGAGCCTGCTATAAGCTTTAAGGGGACTGTACCCTCAGGGGGCACCTCGGGGATTTGTCTTACTTCAAGGGCTTTACTCACCTTAGAGGGTTTCACCTCGGCTGGTCTCACCTCAACTAGTTGTGCTTTGGTAAATCTTACCTCAATTGGTCCCATCTCGCCTTTTGAGGGCATCTCGATGAGTTTACTCTACTAGTTTTGTTTTGGGGCTACTTTCCTTGCCTCGACTAGCTCACTAAAGGCCTTACGGTTTCCGTGGTGGTTCTCATATTGGTCAGTTCACGGACTATTAGCGGTTTACTTTTGATCCATTTCTGTTAGAATTTTTCCCATATGTCCTTTTTCAAAAGTGTTCATCCCGCCAAGGCAATTCTGGTGGTATATTCAAATTTTAGATTTGACCCTTTCTACATAGTTAAATATTCATTTGAAAGTTGTATTCATCCATAGTTTTTATATATATATATTCTTTGTTTTTTTTTTTTTTTTTTTACCGATATCTGATATCTCAGTCAGTTATTTTTGTTTGGCATTTTGAAATAGTGTTTCTCTTACTCTTTCCATTACCAACATATTGCAATATTTTCCAATATTTAAAATCATGTTTGGCAATAACTTCTGGCAGGCACAGGCTAGATCATGCAATTATGGAAAAGAATATGTAAAACTAGTGAGTAAAATTTAAAATACTATTATCTAATATTTGTCTTGGGGCTGAGAAATGACTTAATAGCAATCAGTATCTTTACAGATGATATAGAAACTGTGGGATCAGGCTTATTCTTTACTGCTGATAGCGATGTGATGCTGATCTAGCTTATCATTTACTGTCAAGTACTTTTGGTTTTCATGTATGGCAATTTTACTTGGTTGGTTGCTATTCCTTGTTCCCCGTTGTAAGTAAGATAAGTTTGTACAAAAGGAGTGCCAAGGGAAAGTGGATATATGAAATATAAGTTCATGTGGTTTTTTCACTGTGGCTTATGTTTTTAGACTTTAACATGTAGGAATCTTTACGAATATAAGAATTGCAGAATTTTTTCTGCAGGTACTTTGAAGGACAGTTGACTCCTATTTCTGAAGTAGATGTTGAAAATGCTTCTGAGTCTCCAAATGTTAGAGTTACAGAGGCAGCAGAAAAGGTTCATTCTCAAAATTCATTGTGTTTATTTGTATCTGGATGAATGAAGCTTGAATCATATTATTATGTGCATATTTTTTCTTCCATTGTTAATAAAGTTGTCATTTTTAGCACTGTAGAATAGATCCGGCTACTCTAGCTCCCCTTGTGCTTAACCCATGAAAAGATTGTTAAGGCTTGTTCATTATTCTAGAGAATCTGATCTCGAACTTAAATTCGCTTGGGTGTTAGGATGAGCTAAGTATGATGAGTAGCGTGCTCAGCTCAGCTCAGTTTAGCAAGGGGTTTCTTGTTACCATCTAGATTGCAAGGGGCCTTTGATATGTCTATTTTTAACCTTCAGTATATATGCCTCATTACAGCGGTAAGTACCTGTCATAATATTGGTCCTATTGGGAGATGAGTGGTTAATTTTAATGTAGCTTGTCCTTGGTCTTTATCCTTTCCTTTGCTGTTAAAAGTTCTAACTTTGATAAAGTTCATAAAATATATGTTGTGCCTGTCAGTAATAATGGATGAAACATGGTGTGCTTTTCCAGAATGTCTTTTGTTTGTTTCCATGATGAGGTTTTCTAACTAAAGCTAATAAAAAATTATCAGTGGAGCTCAGGCAATATTAGTAAGCAAATCTTCACACTGCCTAAATTTTCAGCTTAGCTTGAGCATCACCCTAGGCTTCTGAGCCACACTCATACAGTACATACTTGTATTGATTTGGCATTTATACGCATCATCATTGATAATTGGGACTATTTTCCTCACTTTCATTAAGGTTTGCCTAAAGTACACTTGATTTGTGTTTTAAAAAGCTTGAGGCACATTGAGACGCTAAGGTCTTCTTGAGCTTAAGCACGAGGTGCAAGGTGAGGCACGCCACCAAAGCGAGGCACAAATTGTAGAAGATAAGCAAATATTTCTGGAATTTCAAAAATCATAGACCAACATTCAATATTTCAAAAATCACTTTACTTTACCCATCATTTATTGACGTGATTCATTTCTTTTTTTAGATAAGGAACTCACATCATATGGCAACTTAGTATTTTTAATTTTAAACTGGGATCAAATTGCTTGATAGCTTCAATAATTGGCACAAAGCTGTCATAATTCACTACATTGAAAGTAATCTTAAAATCATATTACCATCTTACAATCCCAAAACCTTTGCTCAATGACTAGTTTTTTTTTTTTTTTTTAATTTGAATTTTGGGGCTCAAAGCATTTCTTTGCATTTTATATTAAAGGGGTAGTAATTCCCTATGGCTACACACAAAGAACAAGGCAAGAGCAAATCTTTAAACGAAGCGCATGAGGCGTGTGCCTGAACCTAAGGCTCGAGCCTCATATGCGCCTTTTCTACAGTGCCTCGCCTCAAGCTGTCTAAGGTGCCTTAGGTGCGCCTCACTCTTCAGCGCGCGCTTAGGCACGCCTTTTAAAACACTTCACTTGATACAACTGTAGTATGAGAATTATAGCGATGTTCCTTGCCAGAGTTTGCAGTGAGATGGTCAGTAATGGAGGGTCTATTTACCTTGTTACCATTGCTTCTAATATAGGTTTTTCAAGGGCAAGAGTTTAGCGTTGGTTATTGTATGTCTTTTTGAGTGTTTGGCTTAGTCTTCTTTTGGAATTATTAGGGTTGTATAAAATACTGCCTAATCCGTGCTGATCCGCATAGGTTGAGAGGGTGGGTCACGCGGTTTGGCATGTTTTTTTTTTCCTTCTATTTTTTGCTGATTGGTTTGACCAAATTTATCAACACCTCATTTGACTGACCCAACCTGCCTACCGCTACTAACATGTCACGTACCCCACCCCATTCACAAGTCTCTAACCCTAAGTCAAACAAACACACATCAGTACTCTCTTCCTCTTTCTAGAGACTTCCGTAACCCTTTCTACGCTCTGCTACCCCCATCCGCATCTCCATCTCTCTAATACTTCCTTGTGCTACTGCCCTCCTTTCCCACCTCTAGGCACCAAAGCCCCAATGTCGATCATGGCAATGCGGCTGCCGGCCTCCATACGCTTCACAAAGTCATATTCACGAAGCCCCAATGACCACCTTGTTGTGGTCACCAGCATCCCTACACCTTGTGGAGTCACTGTGCTGCGGCTGCCAGTGTGCCTACACCTCACGGAGTTACCTTCATCAACCTCAATGGTAGCTAGGTCGCATAAGGTACTCTCTCTCAGATCTCATTGCATCTGTCTCTGAAGCTCTCAGGTCTCCCTCACTAAAGCCCCCATTTTCAACAAACTTGCAAGGTCCCCTCCCGCCTTTGCTCCCTTATTGAAAGCCTTCTCTGCACACATCTGAAAATTCTTATCCTCTTACCTTACATGGAATCAAGTACGGTTGTCGAGTGTGGGTGCGTATTTAGAGGTTGGATCTATCAAACCTTTAATTTAAGAGTATGTGGACTTGACAAAAACAGTTCATATTTTTTAATATATTATGTGAGATAAAATAGTTTTTATGTAACATATAGTGCCAAAAAGGTATTGTATTAATTTTATAGGAATTATACAATAATATATATAATGACTGGTAAATACCGATATATAAGAACTGTTTGATGGAAATTATTGGACACATATCCCACACCCTTGTACTATATCCCTCACCAGCTGGTAAATACCAATATATAAGAAATGTTTGATGGAAATTATCGGACACATATCCCACACCCTTGTACTATCTCCCTCACCTGCTACTACCCCTCAATTCCCTCACCAAAGTCCCCACCCTCAACTTTAGCAAAATCCCTCTCCCTATGAGATTTGCACTGTGTTTTAATTTTTCTTTAATGTTTAGAAAATTTTCATTACTTTGTTGCATTTTTTTTTCCTTTTCAAATTCTGAAATCTTTGTTGCATTTTTTTTTTCTTTTTCAAATTCTGAAATCTTGTGAATGTGTGGGCCAATAAGTGTCTATTGTCTATTGGATTATAGCTTGAAGGCCCAAGTTGAAAGTAAAATGTGGTAAATTTAATAACAAAAGGCCCAACTTGAAATTTAGATTTTAACCCGTCTAGCTGTCCAACTTGCTGAGTTGAAACTGCCATAAAAAGCCAATTGACTTACCAGTTTAGAGGTTTCACGATTTGGTGGTGGGTGGGAAACTTCCCAATCCACCATTGGCGGTTGGGCTGAAAAAAACTCCACATGCTCACTGCAGACCCGCTCACACCCCTAGGCATCAACTTATAAGATTTTTTTTTGTTGAGATTTTTGCCTTCAGTCTACTTTTTGAAAAATTATATCTTTTTTTTGAACTTTTTAGGTCTGTCTAGATTTGATGACATTGAAAATTAAAGAGATTTTAAAAAAAATTGTAAAAAAATCATTAAGAAAAATACAACTCAAGTTTTGTCAAAAAAACCTATGAATGTTGGCTTATTTTGTCTTTACTATTTTATTTTATTTTTAGGATTGTCTAGTCTAGATGGACCTAAAGAGTAATGAAAAAAGTTCACTAAAGAAAAGACAACAATAAGCCCTAAAAATAGCCTATTATAGGTTGGTTTGCACTCCCTCTGGCTCTTTTCTTTATTAAATTTATGTAAATTTATTGACTCACTTATCAGGTCAATTCATTGACTGGGTTAATCATGCGATCCCTGCCATCATCCCTAGGTTGCAAATTTCATCACTTTGAATGGCCACAAAGTGCTGTGACCACCATGAATAGCAATAGCTGCGGATCATTTCCTCCCAATTCCTCATCAGCATACCCCATGACTAACATTATGCCAAGAAATCATTGTGACCATCTCCTCCAACTTTTACCTTGAAACTGTAATACTAATATGTAATGCAGTTGTGGCATGGTAAGTAAAATCGAAGGTTGACAGAAACAGCTGAATTGCTAATCTGTGTGTGTGTAGTTGGACAATCTGAGGAAACAAATTCATATATTTAGACAAATTTTAATGAATAAACCTGACTGGACTTTGAAATGGGCTAAATTAATGGTAGTTGAGTGTAGTTGAACAATTTGCAGGTTGATTGCTTTTCCTGTCCCAGTAGGATTAGTGATGACAAGACGTAATGGTGCTAGTAGTGGTTGTGTTGTGGGCAGTGAGTTGCAGAGGTGGTGATTAGCCACAGGCTTAGCTTAATGAAAGTGATGAACTTTGAGCTAGGTTTAGTAATTCAGCATTGTGTGTGTGTGTGTGTGAGAGAGAGAGAGAGAGAGAGAGAGAGAGGGAGGGAGGGAGGGAGGGGAAGTACCTATAATAACAAAGAGAGAGAATAAATTGTTACCATTTCATTTTTCACTTCTTTCTCTTCTAGGAAACTAACATAACAGTGTCCATTTTCTTCTTACCTCTATCTATTTTCTTATCATTTCTACTTTATCAGATTTTCTAGTAAGTTTAAGATATTTTTTTCTCAATTTATTTATAAATAAAATGGGAAATAGAGATAACTTTTGTTTGATACTCCTAGCACGTGTTGTAACTTGTAACGACTTATTGTTTTGGCATGTTTCATTGTGTTTTGGTGTGCTTTGGTGAAAATTCTGAAATTTTGGTTTTCTACTGATGTTTCACATCTGCTTCCTAGGAAACTGATAGGTTTTTGGTCAATTTGATGGATATGTAAATAAATAAATAAATTGTTCTCTGCTCTGCACTGCTTTCTTAATCGAAATGATTATCATTCTGTTTTGTTCATCAAATGGTAGCGATGAATATGGTGGTGGTAGTGGTGATGCTGATGGTTTGAACTGTTTAGGGCTTGTTTGGTTTGTTTTTGGGAGAGTTGTTTTAGAAATTTTTTTGGTTTGTTTGGTTGTATATTTTGAAAGTAGTTTTGGAGTTTGGGAGTTTGGGATGATTTGATATTTTGTTGTAATTGAGTAGATGTGTGTGAGAGAAAAAGTGATTGAGAAGGAGAGAGGAGAGAGAAAAAGTGATTGATTGATGTGTAAGAGAGAGAAAGTGATTTTGGAAATTTTTTGACAAAAATTTCAAACCAAACAATTTTTTGGAAATTTTTTTCTAAAACTCATCTCTAAAACTCAAACCAAACATACCCTTAGTGTCTAGATAAAGGGGTTTGGCTGATGGTACTTGATTTTAGGGATTTTTAGAAAGAGATGGGAGGGAAGTGGAATGATTGTTTTGATAGGTAGTTGCGCTGGGTTAGACAGAGAGACAGAAAAGGGTGGAGGAAGAAAAGAACAGACAGAGGAATATGAGACAGTAACATATACTTGGCCCAGCTTTTATTTGATTTACTTGCTGAAGGGTACAACTGTCATTTTAATTCAAAATATTTTACTTATTTCAAATGAAAGGCTATTTTCTGCTTTTATGAACCTCTCAAAGTGTCAAATCAGGTATTTAAAAAGATTTAAGGCAGCTGCAAATTTTATCTGCTCAAGTGATGGTGTACTAGCAGAAGGGTGTTATTGAAACCGAAGGAAGTTGGTCTAACTTATCATACGACAAAATTAGCTATTGTATTTTATACAAAATAAGGGTGCCCGTGGTCATTTGCCCTCAATTTTTTGATCTGATTGTCTTCTACATTTTTTGCTGATTGATAGGTTATTTCTTTTACTGCAAAACTCGAGGGGTATCTGTTTAGTTGTTTTGCTGTATCTGTCAATTTCAGTTTTATGCCTTCATGCTACTCATCAGGAGAAATGTGTGCTCTACACTCTTTGGTGACTGGAGTTCTTTTTCCCCCTTCCTGTCAGGTTTCCTTGTTAGAAGAAAATATTAAACCAAGGACAGACCTTCCACCTCTGCTTGTACATCTTCACGAACGGCAGTCTGAAAAGCTTCATTACATTGGTGTCTCATTCGGGCTTACCCAGGACCTTTTCCGTTTTTGGAGGAAACTCAAATTTGCTCCATTCTACATTAGCCAGATTCCAGTTAAGATATTTAATATTATTTCTCCTTGGGAGGATTAATTAGTAATTTAGTATCCTGACATTTCTTTCCATGAACCAGAATGCTGTGACCGGTGAGCATACATGCATGGTCCTAAAACCATTGAACAATGACGATGTTGAATCCAGTGGTTTAGACCAATGGGGCTTCTTTGGTCCTTTTTACCAGGGTGGGTTCATTATATTACACACCATGTTGCTCTGTTTTTTTATTTTTTATTTTAAAACCAGATGATTTTAGTTTGTAGATTGATTTTTTCTAGACCATCCTCAGATTTCAGGCAGAGATTTATTGGACTATTGCAATATTCTTTCCGTGATATGGAGTACAAGCTTGCCATGAGGTTAGATTTTGAAATGTGAACTTCTTCTGGTAATGTCTTTGTTTTCAGTATGCTTATGCTACATATAATCTTTCAGTGTCTTGGATCCAAAGATCAACTTTGCAGAGCTGGAGCCTGCATTGTCCACCACTTCAAATGGATTGTTGAAGTCGCTTAATGAAATTATGACACCTCATGACATGAAACGACTTGAAGCTTACACAAACAATCTTGCTGATTTTCGTTTGGTAAAATCTTTACGTGATGCTTAACGTTGCTTCTTTTGTGTATTGGGCTGTTTTTTTTTTGTTTTTTTGTTTTTTTGTTTATCTAGGGGTGGACATGGTTTGGTATGGTTTGGTTTAGTTTGGTTTGTTGGAATATCAGGAACCGAACTGATCTCAATGGTTCCAGAAATTTTGGAGCCAAACCAAACCATCTAAATTGTGGAATTGAATCAAACCGCACCTATTAAAAGCAGTTCAGTTTCTGTTTGTAACCACGATTCCAATACTGCACAACTAATTCATATTCAATGTTTGATAAGCTTGGCTCCATCTTCACCTCATTTCTTCTTTCTTTCTTCCTTTTTTTAAATCCATTTGTCTCTCTTGAAGAGTAGGTTCTTGGTGGTCTTGTATAGTTGGTTTCGGAAGAGTGGCTCCAGATTTATTTTCTTTTGTGGACTTTATAGATTTTTTATTTGTTTAGGTAGTTTGGTGGTGGATGTATTAGTTTGCATCGTCTTGATGCTCTTCTTTTACTAAATTTTACCTTTACTTTAAAAAAAATTTGTTTTTATTGTGTGTAAATTGTGTTGCATTTTACAGATTTTGGATCTCGTAGCAAACCTTTCACTTCAATATTTTCGGGAGAAAATTCCGGTCACACTGTCATATACCCAGGCGTCTGTCTTACTCTGCATTGGTTTGCAGCATCATCATGACATCTCTTACATTGAGGTTTGGTTCTTGACCTGTTCAACTAATGGTTCATTAAACAATATTCCAGATCCAAACAAGTTAGTCTGAAGCAAAATTGCAAACTTGTGGCGGTTTTTTGCAAATAGACTATTGTCACCCAATGATTTTTGTTTTCATTTAACAGACTTTACTAGGCTAAAGTTTTGGTGCTTAGATTATACAGGACTCACTGAATATCTTCATTCCGAAGGACAATGGAATAAGAGAAGTGCTAGGTCAATTCCATAAAGCGGGCAGTCTGTAGATATATCGTATTTTAGTTTTCAATCTGTGCAGGATCTCTTAGGTGATCGTAAATTTTTACCATGCACAGGACAAATTACATTCTGTTTAAGGATATCCATGTTTGGGATCTGAGGCTTCAATGAAGATGTTCCACGCTGAAATGTATTTGACGTGTGGGAAACTAAGGGAAGACAGAAAATACGAAGTCAAAAGTCATGAAATTAATCATTTGAATCATGTCCTCTTTATCTGTTGTTTGCAGGGAGCGATGAAGTTGGAAAGGCAGCAGATATTGTCACTGTTCATTAAAGTTATGAAGAAGTTCTATAAATACCTATATGATATTGCAGCCAAGGAGATTGATTCAGTCCAATCTCGACTGAGAGAAGTAAGTGAAGTAGAATGTTTGTTACGAGTGTAAATACTGCTTTTGATCTTCAGTCTAGTCTTTTTTACTAGTACTTTATGGGAGCTAAGAAAAGCAAACCAAATGGGGCATCATCAATATGAACATCCAAAGAAAAACCTGAAGTCATTTATTCAAATCATTGAAGCTCTCACATTGAATTTGGAACAGACATATTAGAATGATGCTCTGTTTCAAGTTCCATGCAACTCTTTGTTATTACCTTCTAAACTTCATACTGTATTTGCCCCAGCGTTTTGGGTCTGCAAATCGTGGTTTTTTTTGTTTTTTGTGACAAGTGAAAATGTGCTTGCTGCTCTTAACCATAATCTGAAGAGTTTTTCTACAATTTTACCATCACTCTTCCAAGCATGGTGTGCTGCGGCCATGTCTCAATTGCTGGTTGCTACATTTTGCTGCACTTAAGTTATACTTTACCTCCATTGGAATCAGATTTGATGAACTTTCTTGTCACCTGATAGCAAGAACCTGGTCTATTCTATTTATGCTAGTTGTAACAAATATTGTAGTCTCATGTTCTCTGTAGAGATGTGCTTGAAAACTTTAAAAATGACTATTTAACATTGCATTCTTTTAGTGTGTACCATGGGAAGCTTAGCATATATAGGTGTTGTAGCGTAACTAGAAACGGGACGTTTTTAAAAATCTGTCAATGAGTTTGGCGACGTTTTTCTGTGATGAATTTTTCTAGATGTCACTAAAAACTAACAATTAGTGATTTTTTTTTTAATATAAAAACGTTGCTAATTATCACAGAACCTATTGGACAAATAAGCCCACTTGTTGAGACTTGCACGTAAGGCCTCCTAATTTCTTTTGAACACATACAAATCTTAAAAATAGGGAACAGCTAAACTAATTTGATGGTTTTTGAGTGAGTAAAAAATGTCCTAGGATAAAAAGGACGGAGAATATAAATGCAGCCAAAAAAGTCATATAAATGACAATTACGTTGCAGCACAATCGCCAAAATGAAAAGCAAACTGAAGTAGACAGGGTGGTCCCCTTTCTGAAACAGATGAAAGGGTGATGCCTATGATGCAATTCCATTGTTTTGTGTATCCTTTGTTTTTCCTTATTTGTCTTTGAAATGTAAGATCCCAGTCTAGCAGGAGCTTTATGCACTGGGTACAAAATGTTTCTCACCATTCGTTTTCAATTTGTTTTCAGATTGTGATGGAACCTCATGCTGTTTCTGTGGATGAGGATCTCAATGAAGCAGCACAGCAAGTTGAGGTATGCTCACCTTCTCTTTCATTTCTGAAAGAATTCAGGTGTATTGACTTGATCGGTTTGTTTGTTAGGAGGGGATGAAAGCCAAGATGGATGGTATGTTAAACCCAGAGTTACTCCAACAGTATGCCATTGCGGACAGAGAAGCTGATTTTGAGAAGGCACTGCAAAATGGTGGTGGGAAGATAGCCTCGGGTGGTCTGATTAGTGTGAAATCCAGTAAAAAAAAGGCGGAAAAGCATGGGAAACAGAAAGAGGGCCATAATAGTGGGAAGAAAAGAGACAAGGAAGATGGTAGTAGTTCCAAATCAAATAAGAAGAGGAAATCATAAAATTACATTTAGTCGATGGAATCAGACCTATTAGATGATTAACTGTTTGCTTTTTTGCTTACGAAGGAGGCTGAAAAGCGTAATTTTAAGGTGCTTATATATTTGGTTTCCCCACCCGATTATATATATTGGATTATAATTATGGTTTGTCAGTTTAGCATATAGGGTGTGATACACAATTTTGGCATTGGCACGGCATGGTTGTTTTTTATTTTTATTTTTACATTAACGTAATTAATTTTCATCTTAAAATTTTCTATGCCAAGGATTTTCTTTTTGTGAATGTGCTTAAAATTGTATCCTCTACTTCTTTGATGACTTACTGTTATTGGCTTTACAGACCTTCCATTTCATCTAACAAATTGGAGGTTAATATCTGTTGGTCTTTTTGGAAAAAGCAACATTCTTGGCTAATTTTACTTCGGCTTTGTTTGTTTCAACATGCAACATTTACATTTCATGTAGAACATGGATCAAAGTAAAACCCTTCTTTTTTCATTACATGCAACCGTTATTATGCATGGGAAGTTGAATTTTTGTTTTTTAATAATAAAAACTATGGTTTACTAATATATAATATAAAATGAAAATAGAAAGTAAAGGTGAGTATAGTATCGTTTTGATGTAATAGTTTGGTCATGGAGTCGTATTTGGCATAAAATGAAATTGCTGCATGAAACCACTATCTAATTGGGAATTATTTTTAACAGTTTTATTACGTTGGTATCGTATGCGGTGATTGGTGTATTTTGACTTGCAGGGTATAAAAACCAAATTATACCTAAACACATGGAGTAAACAAGAGAGTTGCCTTCTATTTTCTTAAATTGTGTTTGGACAAATCTCTTTTTACAAAATTTTATGTCTAAATACAATCTTAATCTTTTGATCAAGGAAAACAATAAAAGCCATCTATTATAGCAACATTGTCAATTGAATACATAATGAATCCCTTGTAACGAGTTAGATCTTCTAGAGTGAATTTTTTTTTGAAGTGATTTTTTTTATGACTGTTGTATCTTCAACTTTTTACTATTATACCTTCAACTTTTATACAATTAAATATCGACTATTCGAAAAAACACTATAGACACGGTCTCCATAAGAGGACTAGTAGAATGGAGGCTAATATAAAAATCTAAAGCTTCCTAAAACTCAGGAGAATGTGAGAATATTGTATATAATTCAAAAATGGTATAGAAAGTTTTAGAATAGATTTTACAGAGTTCTTGTAAGCTTATAAATGACTCCATGAAACTTCTACACACTGTAATATCTGTTCCATACTCCTAGAATTCCACGTTGCCTATAAAAGGAGTGAGGGTATAAAGTTCTTAGTTGTTATAGTGAATATTATATGAGAAATTATTCAGTGGTCCTGGAGTATCACATGTGATGCAAATTGGTGAGCATATGCGGCAAAAAAAAGCAACACTCTTACGGAAGATGCCTGAATTTGGTGGTCTTCCAAATCTAGACAGCAAGGAAAATAGTGGCTTAACTGGCTAGCCTCTACGCTCATGCAGTAGTGACGGAGGGATTGGTAGGCGCCACAGGATCAAATCCTAAACCCTAGCCTCCAAATCTTCAAAACCCTAGTTGTTTAGAGAGCTCTAAGCTTAGATCTATATCCTCTTGAGCATAAGTCCATTTTCTCTGCATATCACTCTTATTTATAGAAAGTCAAGACGTTTCTTCAAGAAACCAACTCAAAACTTGCAAATAAAACTCCCAAAAGACAAAAATATATCTTTAACACCCTCAAAACATAATTTATCTAACAAAAACACCCCCAAAGTCCCAAAAACTCTCACACAACTTTAACGGGGGCTTTTATTGGCACACACCATTTCCTTTCTTCCCAAACACTTAATGATATTTTTTTTATTACATTTTTGTGCTAAAATAAAATTACCAAAATATCCATTTCTTCTTCAACCAAAACCTTAACCCTAATCACCCCCTCCGTCGCCTCTCTCACCAGCCCCCCTCTTCTCGAATCGAAGCCTCTCCTCACCCTATCGCTCGTTGCTCACACTCCCCAGTCCCTCTTTTCTCCCGTCGAAACCCCCTTCCTGTCATCTGCAACTCTCTTTCTCTCTGCGGCCGCCTTTGAACTAAACACATTGATTCAGAAGTACAATGTTGAACCAATGTGTTTTGTTCGGATGTTGAAGGTCGAACTGATGTGTTTTGTTCGGATGTTGATGGTCGAATTGATGTGTGATTTTCGACCTTGGTTTATCGAACGGTGGGTGTGTCGCGATGGTGGGTCGCCGTTGCGATGGTAGTAGTAGCAGGGACAAAAGGTGGTCGACAGAGGGGTTGAACGGGTGTGTAGGCTGCGATGGTGAGTGGAGGAAGCGGCGACTGCGAGGGCAGCTATGATGTCACCGACGGTCGTTGGTTTAGGGTTAGGGTTTGGAGAATGAAAAAGGTAAGGGAAGGTGGGTGGATTGAGTGTGTTGGAAAGTTGTGTATGTATGGGTATAATTAAAATAATAGTGTGTGTAATGAGTAAATATACATATATATATTTTTTTGGCGTGTGAATTAAAAAGGATATGTATAGAGAGAATGTTGTGTGTGCAAATAGAAGCTCCCAACTTTAACTAGGCTACTTAAGGCTTAACACCTTAAAATGACAAAAATACCCTTCACCAAAGATAGCCATAATTATTATGCTACATTCATATTTACATGGTTTGCATCATCATCCCTCACTTAGAAAGAACTCGCCTCCGTGCGAGTTGCTTTTTTTGCTTCATGACACATTTATGGGTTGATACTTAGGAGCTCCGCTTCACTTATCCATGTATTCTCAAAATCAAGTTTTCCTGCCCATTTAACAAGGAATTGAAAGTAGTTGCTAGATCTAGTCTTGATTTCTCGAACCTGAATCACCCTTTCGACCTGGTCATTCCCTATGGTAGAGGTTTGATTTGATGTTCCACTTGCAACATTTTCTGTCTCAACCTTCAAATCATCATGAAAAGTATGGATATCCGTTATGTTGAAGATGGGTGATCAGGGCCGGCCCTGACTTATTAGGGGTCTAAGGCGAATTTTTTAAATTGGACCATTTATATATCATTATTTAAAAAAAAAAAAATTGTTTAGATAAAACAAAAAAGATAAAAATTTATTTCTATTGCATTACAATTTAATAAAATTTAGATAACAAATATATATATATATATAATAATTGAACTTCAATTAGTTGAATCGAATCTTTATTTTTTAGCTTACCAATGCTATAAGAACAAAAATTAATTGTGGTAACGATGAGAATTTTCGACACAACTCAAGTAATATATAAAATTAGCAAGTTAAGGTTGACTATTTTTAACATGAATCTAAGTATGACACAACTCAATAACATGAATTATTAGTTATATTTTTGAATGTTCACTAAGGGATGCCAAGACATTTTTTTAATATTTTATTTAATTTTATCTAACTAAATAAAAAAGTATGTAAAATAATAATTAAGGCTAATATCTTTTTTTCATTTAAGATATATATTTTTTGTTACTTATTTTAGAGTCAATCTAATAAAAAATATATAGTAATAAGGTACAATTTTTTTAATTAGAAAAATGCAATTGAATTAAAATCAAACATTCTATGAATAATTTCATTTATTTGAAATAAATTTTATAAAATTCAATTTATGAGAAAAATTTTAATCTCTCAATACACTTGCTAAGTTATTTTTAAAAAGTGAAAGTTTTCACATTAAACATCAATCAAATACGAATCAAAATAACACCACACGACAACATAAAAATAAATAAATTGAGTTAATATTAAAATAATTATGAAATAACATGATATGATACACTCCCCTAATTAGAAACCCTAAATTTTTTTTCAAAATTGAGGGTCTGAGGCCACCGCCTCAGTCGCCTCACCCCAGGGCCGGCCCTGATGTATATAGGCCATGCGAGAGGCATTCTCACCAAATTTGCACAAGATTTGACAAGGGTCAATTTTCTTACTCTTCAACTTGTGATATGTACCTGCTGGAAACCGTTCTTTTTGAAGAAAAATCAAGACCCAATCTCCCACTTGATATTCTTTGAACCTCCGCTTACGATCAATTGCTTCGTTATAGTGTTGATTCATTTCCTTCAACTTCTTTCGAACCTCTTCTTGAACTTCTTTTAGAGTTTGTGCATGTGTAATGGTGTCATTGCTGGCTTGAGGTAGATTTGACACATCCATAAGGTCAACAACTTGGGGGCATTTCCCTAAATAAGCCAAAATAATAAAGAAATTCCCAAACTAAGCCTAATTTTGAAAGAATTCTCAAAATAAGCTAACTCGCGGTTCACAATCGCGAGTTCAACAAATTTCTCCCGTTTCACGTGTTGTTGGGAAATTTTAAATTCGTGGTTATGAAAAGCGATTTTGATTAAGAACTCGCGGTTACAAAACGCGATTTTAATTAATTTTTTTTTCTTTTGAACTCGCTATTACAAACCACGATTTCATCCAAAAAAAAAATTTTTTTTGAACTCGCTGTTACAAACCACGATTTCATCAAAAAAAAAAATTTTCTTTTGAACTCGCGGTTACAAACCACGATTTTATCAAAAAAAAAATTTCTTCTGAATTCGCTATTATAAATCACGATTTTATTCAAAAACTTTTAATATATATTAAAATCCAATCAATACAAGACATAACTTCTTGGTAGCTCAAATGGTAGACTGATGTTGCTTTGGCAAGGGCGTGAGATTCTCACGCCAGGCTTTCCCTTTTTTTTTTTTTTTTTTTCACTCACTCTATACTTTATATATTTATTACGTAATTTTTTTATCAAATAAAAGTAAAATATTTTTTTTTTTTCACTCACTCTATACTTTATATATTTATTACGTAATTTTTTTATCAAATAAAAGTAAAATATTTGTTTGATTAACTAAAATTTTTTTCTATAAAACACAATTTTTTTCAAAATGTCAATATAATTGTTTAAAAAATATTCAGTGTATTTGGTTTCAGTTTTTTAGATTTAGTTGTTTGAAAATTGAGTTTTTTGATTTTCGTATTTTTTTGTTTTTAGTGAATATTTTTTAAATTTTAAACATTTTTTTTTTTACTTTTTTAGATGCACCTTACTTAGATATATCTAAAAAGTAAAAAATTTGTTAAAAAATATTTTAAAAAATTAATAAATACATAAAAATACAAAAAATGTACTGAAAAAATATTTTTGTATTTTTAATATTTTTTCAGCAAAATGTACTCAAAAAATGTACGCTTTTAAAATATTTTAGTACATTTTAAAAGCGCACATTTTGCTGAAAAAATATTTTTTGAGTACGCTTTCACTGTGCATATTTTTTTGAGTATATTTTTCTGAAAAAATACTAAAAATACTAAAATATTTTTTCTGTATATTTTTTGTATTTTTATGTATTTATTAATTTTTAAAAATATTTTTTAACAAACTTTTTACTTTTTAAATATATCTAAGTAAGGTGCATCTAAAAAAGTACAAAAAATGTTTAAAATTTTAAAAATATTCACTAAAAACAAAAAAATACAAAAATTAAAAAACTCAATTTTCAAACAACTAAATCCAAAAAACTGAAACCAAATACACTGAATATTTTTTAAACAATTATGTTGACATTTTGAAAAAAATTGTGTTTTATAGAAAAAAATTTTAGTTAACCAAACAAATATTTTACTTTTTTTTGATAAAAAAATTACGTAATAAATATATAAAGTATAGAGTGAGTGAAAAAAAAAAAAAAAAAAAGAAAAAAAAAAAAAAAAACAATCGTGGTTTGTAACCGCGAGTTCAAAAGAATTTTTTTTTTTTTTTTTATGAAATCGTGGTTTGTAACAGTGAGTTCAAAAGAAATTTTTTTTTTTGGATGAAATCGTGGTTTGTAACAGCGAGTTAAAAAGAAAAAAAAATTAATTAAAATCGCGTTTTGTAACTGCGAGTTCTTAATCAAAATCGCTTTTCGTAACCACGAATTTAAAATTTCCCAACATCACGTGAAACGGGAGAAATTTGTTGAACTCGCAATTGTGAACCGCGAGTTAGCTTATTTTGAGAATTCTTCCAAAATTAGACTTAGTTTGGGAATTCCTTTATTATTTTGACTTATTTAGGGAAATGCCCCTTTGGTTGGGGTTCGGCCGTACACAGGCTAAAAAAGACACTTTCCAATAGACCTGTTCACAGCAGTGTTATAAGCAAATTCAGCTTGTGGCACGATCAACTCCCTCTGCCTAGTGTTGTCCTTTGTGACGCAACACAACAAATTTCCCAAACTTCGATTAACTACTTCATTTTGACCATCTCTTTGGGGATGATAAGCATTGTTATATTGTAATTTAGTTAGGGGCGAAATAAATTTTCGAGGCCTTTTAGATATTCATAAAAATAAAAATAAAAATCACCTTGTTTGGTTTAGAATTTTGAAAAATAATTATTTGAGTTTGCAATTTGTATTTTTTTTTTATATTTTTTGTATTTGGCAACTTTTTTTTGTTTTTGTTTTTTTATAAAAAAAAATATAAATATTATATTTTTTAAGTGTATCTAAATTAGATATATTTACAAAATAAATAAAGAAAATTGCGTAAAATATTTAAAAATCACTAAAAAACACATAATTGAACCATAAAAAGAGAAGAAAGAAGAATAGGCCCCACAGACATATATATATATTTTATATTTTATTTTTTTAATTGGGCTAACAACTAACACTTACAAATATTTTTTAACTGGACCTTTTATCAATTGGGCCAAATAGAACTTTTGAGGCATTTTAAAATGAGCCGGCCTGAATTTAGTTGTCAACAACTTCCACAAAGTTTTCCAAAAATGGCTAAGAAACTTAGAATCCCGATTAGATGGGATAGTTTTTGGCACACCATGTTATCTAACCACTTCTCAAAAGAAAAGATTTTCCGCGTGGGTAGCATCTAAAGTCTTCTTAAAAGTAATGAATTAGAGAAACGATCAACAATAACAAAAATAGGATCTAGACCTCTTGTTGTTTGAGGCAAGCCCAACACAAAATCCATGCTAGCTTCCACCCAGGGAATAGTAGGAACCAGTAAAGCAGTGTAGAGACCTATATTTTGTTGTTTCCCTTTCGAAACCTGACAAGTGCGACACCTATTAACATGTCAATGCACATCACGTCTTAGAGTTGGCCAAAAGTACCTTTCTGCTAGTAAATTCAATGTCTTATCTCTGCCAAAATGACCTCCAAGGCCCCCTCTCTGCAGTTCGACAATCAAAAATTCCTTCAAGGAACCTTCAGGTATGCATGACTTAACACCCTTGAACAAATAACCATTATTGATAACAAATTTTGCACTTAACTTGCTATCTCGGGCTGTATGTTTCTCCAGCAATTCCTCCAGGAAATAAGGATCTTCCTTGTACTGCTCCCTTATGACATCTAACCCAATAACACTGGTAAACAGGGTCCTTAGAAAATAAGCTCTCCTACTCAAGGCATCAACCACATTATTTTGCAAACCAGCTTTATGTCGCAAAGAAAAAAAGTATATTCTTGTAGGAATGCCACCCATTTAGCAAAACTTCTTTTGTGAGTTAAGATACTGCAAGGCCTCCTGATCGGAATGCAAGATAAATTCTCGTTAGATCAAGTAATGATGCCAAAACTTCAAGGCCTGAACAATAGCATAAAATTCAAGGTCATAAGTGGAGTAATTTTGTGGAGCTCCATTGAGTTTTTCGTTGAAGTAAGCAATTGGCCGCCCTTCTTGACTTAAAACAGCCTCAATTCTAACTTTTGATGCATCACAATCCACTTCAAAGAGCTTATCAAAATTTAGTAATACTAGTATTGGCACTTGTGTCATAATTTTTTTTTTTAATCATTTGGAGACTCTCTTCAGCCTTCCAAGTAAACTTTCCACCTTTGAGACACTCTGTAATTGGAGCCATCATGGTGCTAAAATTCTTAATAAATCTTCAATAAAAGGTAGTTAAACCATGAAAACTTCTTATCTTTGTTAATGTTTATGGAGTAGGCCAACTTGTGATGGCTTGAATTTTCACCGGGTCTATTTCTATACCTTTAATTGAGACAACAAACCCCAAAAATTCCAATTTGTCTACCATAAATCTGTACTTCTTCGCATTTGCATACAGTTGGTTTTGTCTCAAAAGTTGTAATACAACCCTAAGATGTTCAATATGGGCCTCCTCCTCTTTTCTATATATTAAGATATCAACGAAGTAGACAACAACAAACTTTCCAGTGAATGGTTTTAGCACCTGGTTCATAAATCTCATGAATGTACTAGGTGCATTAGATAGCCCAAATGGCGTAACTAGCCATTCATACAATTCAACCTTGGTCTTGAATGCCGTCTTCCACTTGTCTCCTTCTCAAATTCTTATTTGGTGATAACCACTCTTCAAGTCAATCTTGGCAAAGACTTGTGCACCTGAGAGCATGTCAAGCATATCATCCAACCTTGGTATTGGAAACTTGTATTTGATAATTATTTTGTTAATTTCCCTGTTGTCCATACACATTCTCCAAGTTCCATCTTTCTTTGAGGTGAGTAAAGCTGGCACAACGCATGGACTTAGGGACACTTGAATCAACTTTCTTTTTTTTTTTTTTGTGGTTCTATAACTTGTTTTTGAAGCTCTTCATGTTCCTTTGGACTCATCCGATAGTGTGGTAGGTTAGGAAGAGTGGAAGTAGGCACCAAATCAATGTGGTGTTGAATCTCTCTTATAGGAAGTAACCTATCAGGTAAATCTTCAGGCATCACGTCTTTATACTCTTCTAGAAGTCCACCTACACCTTTCGAAACTGCTTGTGGCTTTAATTTTTATTTACCGATAAGGACATATATAGTTTCACTCTCATTGCTTTGCTCCATGAAGTCATTTGAATTGAGAAGTAATAATGAACACCCCTTTCTAGTGTTGCAATATCATCTTCTCTGATGGTTTTCAACACAAGTTTTTTTCTTCTTTTCACCATCTTTCACATAGAAGGAATAAGTGTTCAAAGTGCTGTCATGGATTGATCCTCGGTCATGTTGCCAAGGATGCCCAAGTAAAATATGACATGCATCCATGGGTACCACATCATAGTAGACAACATCTTTAAAAGATCCAATGGAGAAACTTACCAGGCATCTTAAAGAAACACTTACCTCATCCCCTTTGTTGAACCAGAGAATGCGATATGATTGTGGATTCTTTTCGATTTTCAGGTGTAACATGTCGACCATCTCTTGAGCCAACAACTTCTCACTTCCTCCACTATCAATAATCAAATTGCATAGCTTTCCTCCCGGTGTACAACGTGTACAAAAGATATTCTTGCGAAGCCAATCATCTTTGTTGTTGCAGGTGGTGCAAACATCAAATGCCTAACCACAAGTGCTCCACCAAGCACATCACCATCAATTCCTTCTTCTTCGA
This sequence comes from Camellia lanceoleosa, assembly GCA_025200525.1. NCBI lineage: Eukaryota > Viridiplantae > Streptophyta > Magnoliopsida > Ericales > Theaceae > Camellia > Camellia lanceoleosa. The sequence continues at coordinate 124,861,845 of CM045758.1, forward strand.
CATCAACTAATTCATTAGCTTCAAAGTGTTGATTCCCATCTTCAATGCCTACGAATTTTTCTTCATATCCTGTTTCTTTGTCCTCAGCAAGAGTAACACGAACATTAGTCCTTTTTAGACACTCATTTGACTTCTACCTAGTTTCAAAGCATCGATAACACTTGTTAGCCATTTGGCCTCAGATACTCGGCTGTGTCTAGATTATCTTCCCATTACCAATGTTTGTTTGCTGGTTTGGATGAGTAGGAACTGTTGTTTGTCTACCTGGAGCAGTGTTGTTCGCACGATTACTAGAGGCACCACCACCGCGATCATAACCATGCTTTTTTGATGAGTCACGAGCGAGTTGAGCTTCAACTTCAGAGCCAGCTGATAAGCATCACTCACTTTATAAGGTCGTTGTAATCTCATTTGGTCTTGGATGGTCAATCGAAGACCATTCACATATCGACTAACCCTTTGGCTATCAGTTTCGGCAAGATTAATACTCCTTGATGACAACCTATGGAACTCTTGAGTGCAGTCTTTTACAGTCTTCTCAAGCTGCCTCAGGTTTTGCTCCCTTTGATACAAAGTTTGCTCATAGTCTCCAGGCAAGAATTGAGCTTTTAGTTTCTCTTTTATCTTAGCCCATCTTCTAACCTTTCCTTTCCCTCTTACCTCTTTGATCATTCTGATGATGCTTCCGAGGCTTTTCCCAAACTGAGCCGATTTTGCATGGTATTTCCCAAACTAGGCCTACTTTTGATGGAATTCCCAAACTAAGCTAAAGCGCTATTATAAATCACGCTTTTACTGTTAGGAGGCAAAAATTTGATGTACAGTAAAATCGCTATTCCAAATCGCGAATTTAATTAGGAAAACGCTATTATGAATAGCGCTTCTTACAGGAAACTTTTTTGCGATATAAACGCTATTTCGAATAGCGCTTAATTTGGGGTGAAGGTTTGTGAAGAAAACGCTATTGCAAATAGCGACTTCATTGTGCATTTCATTTGTGAAGAAAACGCTATTACAAATAGCAACTTTACTTGTGCATTGCTTTTGGGAATAAAATGCTATTCGAAATAGCGATTTTATTGTGGATTTGGTTTCTGAAGGAAACGCTATTCGTAATAGCGATTTCATTGCTCATTTGATTTGTGAAGAAAACGCTATTCTAAATAGCGTTTGCACTGCACCGTCCATTTCTTCCTTGGTAAGCAGATTATTGTTTAACATTTTGTTTTTTTTCCTGTTGTCATTGTTTTGGTGATAATGTGATTCATAAAATTTTGTTGGTTTACCAAAGCCATTGTCATGTTAAAATTTGTTTTTTTTTTTCTTTTGTTTTTGTTTTGGTTTAGATGGTGTAATTCAGAAATTTTACATAATATGATAAAAACCTCTTTTCGTATATTTATTTTACATAATATTTTTCATATATATAATTTTAAAATCATATTCATTTAGATAATATTAAGCCAATCATGTTCATTTACAAAAGTCATGGTTTTATTGTTCACTATTGTAAGCATGGATTGAAACCACACTTTCACTGTTCATTGAAATTATATTTAATTTTTTTTTGTAAATATTTTTTTTCTGTTGTCATTGTTTCGGTGATAATGTAATTCATAAATTTTCTTTGGCTTTACTGAAGCCGTTCTCATGTTACATTTTTGATTTTCTCTTTTGTCTTTGTTTCAGTTTAGAAAATGTAATTCAAAATTTTTTTTAGTCTTTACTAAAGCTGTTTTCATGTAATTTTTTTTTGTTTATTGTTTTGTGTTTGTTTTGGGTAGAAGGTGATAATGTAATTAATAATTTTTTTTTTGCTTTACTAAAGTCGTTTTTCATGTAAATTTTTTATTTTATTTTTCTGTTGTCTTTGTTTTGAGTTAGAAGGTGTTATTCAGAAAATAATTTTGATTTCACGAAAGCCGTTTTCATTTAAATATACATATATATATATATTTATCCTTTTGTCTTTGTTTTGGGTTAGAATGTGAGAACGTAATTCAGAAAACACAATACATAAACATAACAGTTAGACAGACACACGTAATTCATGACCTAATATTGCATATTAATAGCCACAACATTTGACAGACACAATACATAAACATAAACATAAACATAAACATAAACATAACATAACAGTTATATTGACTCTAACACAGACATTATATATTAATGCATGACCTAATATTGCCGAAGTGTAGACATTAACACCTAATTCGCGCTTAAATCGGTAGGTGGCTCAGAGTCTGAACAATCCGAAAGTTCAGTGTCAGAGACAAGCTCAGGATCCTCCATGATAGCCGCAACACTTGGTTCTGTTCTGTTCTTCTGTGCATCCTTCTTCACTATGTATAGCTGCATATCGCGAGCTAACTTACGGCGCATTTGAGAAATCTCACGTTGTAGTTTTTCACATAGTCGATCAACATTATCAGGATCTTCCTTTTGGATCTCAACAGAACGTGCTTTTGGCACCTTCAATCAATTTTCCCGACATAATCTTTCCATTTGTACTCGCTCTATAAATAGTGCGGGCCACTTCAGAAGTCTAGCGTTTGCTAAACCATATCCTGTTTGATTATCTGATGGGTCCTCCACCAAACCACATGGATCTCGATAGTACTTGGGCATGACAAAATGTCGCTTCCCAAACCTATCATGATAAGCACAAGAGGCATCTAACAAAGAAAATGGTGTTTCATCTTCAACCTCGCCACTTCCCCTTCCCCCTCCTCGTCGTGAACCGTCACTCCTTTGGAAGTTCCTACCACCTCTGCGATTCCCACTCTCTCCCATGAACCATGCAGACATGCTAATTTTTTAAAACAAATGAATGATAATTTCGTAGGTTGAAATGAGTTATAAGGTTGTGTCTTCACCTTTAGTCGTTTATATAGTTGGTTATGAATGGCTTTAAGAAGATGCCTCTGCATGACAATCCCACATATACGAACAAGGTATGAGTTGTCACTAGAATGAAAAAAAAGAGTAAAGCAAATACTGTGTACCAAGTCAGATGACTTGACAATCCATCTGCATATACCGACAAAGTAAGGGCATGCTCGCTGTAAGGTAAATCAGTGAATTCACTGTTGCCATGTGAGTTTCTGAATTGAGAATCCCACATATATCAATAAGAGATGAGTTGTCACTGTAATAAAATAAATAAGCAAAAAATCGAGAAAACCAAAGCCTGTGCATCAAGTCACATGACTTGACAATCCATCTGCATATACGGACAAAATAAGGGCATGCTCACTGTAAGGTAAATCAGTGAATTCACTGTTGCCATGTGACTTTCAGAATTGAGAATCCCACATATATCAAGTAGAGATGAGTTGTCACTGTAATAAAAAAATCAAGCAAAAAATCGAGAAAATGAAAGCCTGTGCACCAGGTCAGATGACTTGACAATCCATCTGCATATACGGAGAAAATAAGGGCATGCTCACTATAAGGTAAATCAGTGAATTCACTGTTGCCATGTGAGTTTCTGAATTGAGAATCCCACATATATCAATAAGAGATGAGTTGTCACTGTAATAAAAAAAACAAGCAAAAAATCGAGAAAACCAAAGCCTGTGCACCAAGTCACATGACTTGACAATCCATCTGCATATACGGACAAAATAAGGGCATGCTCATTGTAAGGTAAATCAGTGAATTCACTGTTGCCATGTGACTTTCTGAATTGAGAATCCCACATATATCAAGTAGAGATGAGTTGTCACCGTAATAAAAAAATCGAGCAAAAAATCGAGAAAACTAAAACCTGTGCACCAAGTCAGATGACTTGACAATCCATCTGCATATACGGAGAAAATAAGGGCATGCTCACTGTAAGGTAAATCAGTGAATTCACTGTTGCCATGTGAGTTCCTGAATTGAGAATCCCACATATATCAATAAGAGATGAGTTGTTACTGTGTATCAAATAATCGAGCAAAATATGGACAAAACCAAAGCCTGTGCACCAGGTGACATGACTTCGCAATGACAAGTCTCTCCACGATTTGACTACTCAATGTTTGGAAAAATGAAGCTTATGTAGGCAATGTTGTGTTTCACTTAGCTATGCATCATTCGTTGTTACGACGTACTATTTCTATCAACGGGAAAAGTATGACTATTTGAATTTCTGTTGTCATTTGGAATTATTTTAAAATCAACTTTTGAATATTCGATTTGTAATATTTTGGGAAACATTTACAATCTCAACTTTTGAAATCAACTTAAAAATAATGGTGGATATGATGGTGTCTTCAAATCTATCTAGAAAACTCCTTTTTTATTAACTCCTTTTTTTTCTTAAACATATAAAAACAAAAAAATTATTAGAGAGATAATTTATAATGGCCAAAAATAAGACAGAATTAAATTGAAGTTGGTGGTTAAATGTATGGACTAAATTTTGGATAGTTATCCATGAGTCATCTATGGGGCTAGCCGTACCAATTATTTGGTATTACGAAACGCAGGCTTACCCATGAAAGTGCGATTTTTTTTTTCTTTTCCTTCTTACCTACGAAATTGCTATGGACTATTAATTAAAATAGTTTAAGACTCTTTTCATGCATATACTATAACTAGTCTAATAATGACTTCTAATTATCTGAATTGAAAATTAAAAATTATTAAAACATAATGTTTAAATTTTCCTTTTCAATGGTGGTGGACAGTCACAAAGCGGAAGTGGCGATAAGTCAGTTCGTTCAATACCCATTTCAAAAACTTTTTCAGATTTTCTTAAGTTGTCTGAGCAAATTTAAATTTGTACTATAATGGTGTTATATGTATTACAAATTCAGCTCATTCAATTTTGTAATCATATTCTGGGTCCCTGTTCCCAAATATAGTGAAATATGGGCTAAATTTTGGATAATTATCCATGAGTCATCTATGGGGCCAGCCGTACCAATTATTTGGTATTACAAAACGCAGGCTTACCCATGAAAGTGCGATTTTTTTTTTCTTTTCCTTCTTACCTACGAAATTGCTATGGACTATTAATTAAAATAGTTTAAGACTCTTTTCATGCATATACTATAACTAGTCTAATAATGACTTCTAATTATCTGAATTGAAAATTAGAAATTATTAAAACATAATGTTTAGATTTTCCTTTTCAATGGTGGTGGACAGTCACAAAGCGGAAGTGGCGATAAGTCACTTCGTTCAATACCCATTTCAAAAACTTTTTCAGATTTTCTTAAGTTGTCTGAGCAAATTTAAATTTGTACTATAATGGTATTATATGTATTACAAATTCAGCTCATTAAATTTTTTAATCATATTCTGGGTCCCTGTCCCCAAATATAGTGAAATATGGGCTAACTTTTGGATAATTATCCATGAGTCATCTATGGGGCCATCCGTACCAATTATTTGGTATTACGAAACGCAGGCTTACCCATGAAAGTGCGATTTTTTTTTTCTTTTCCTTCTTACCTACGAAATTGCTATGAACTATTAATTAAAATAGTTTAAGACTCTTTTCATGCATATACTATAACTAGTCTAATAATGACTTCTAATTATCTGAATTGAAAATTAGAAATTATTAAAACATAATGTTTAGATTTTTCTTTTCAATGGTGGTGGACAGTTACAAAGCGGAAATGGCGATAAGTCACTTCGTTCAATATCCATTTCAAAAACTTTTTCAGATTTTCTTAAGTTGTCTGAGCAAATTTAAATTTGTACTATAATGGTATTATATGTATTACAAATTCAGCTCATTAAATTTTTTAATCATATTCTGGGTCCCTGTCCCCAAATACAGTGAAATATGGGCTAACTTTTGGATAATTATCCATGAGTCATCTATGGGGCCATCCGTACCAATTATTTGGTATTACGAAACGCAGGCTTACCCATGAAAGTGCGATTTTTTTTTTCTTTTCCTTCTTACCTACGAAATTGCTATGGACTATTAATTAAAATAGTTTAAGACTCTTTTCATGCATATACTATAACTAGTCTAATAATGACTTCTAATTATCTGAATTGAAAATTAAAAATTATTAAAATATAATGTTTAGATTTTCCTTTTCAATGGTGGTGGACAGTCACAAAGCGGAAATGGCGATAAGTCACTTCGTTCAATACCCATTTCAAAAACTTTTTCAAATTTTCGTAAGTTTTCTGAAGAAATTTTAATTTGTACTATAATGCTATTATATGTATTACAAATTCAGCTTATTAAATTTTTTAATCATATTCTGGGTGCTGACCCCAAAGATAGTGAAATAAACCAAACGAAATTAAACCAAATTTTTTTTATTTAAATAAAATAGAGTGAAAATTAAATATTTTGAGACAACATGATATTTTCATTTATTATTTTGAAGTCAATAAAAATATTTAATTTGAATAAAATAGATTCAAAATTAAATATTTCAAAGAACATGATCTTTTATTTGAGAGAACATGATCTTTTCATTTATTATTTTGAAGTAAATACAAATATTTTTTTTTAATAAAATACATTCAAAATTAAATATTTTTTTTAAATAATTACATTTAGTAGAAATTAGACATTTTGATTCAAAAAATATAGACATTAACAATTTCTGAAGCATAATTTGATTCAAAAAATATAGACATTTTGATTCACAAGCATAATTTTAAAATTCTAATTTCTGATTTCAAATTTCAAAATATAGACATTTCATAATTCCAATTCAACAATTCTCAATTACATGAATTTCATAATATGACATTAACAATTATGAATTATATGAATTTCACTTTTTTTAATTTTATTCTTAATAAAACAAAATTACTTTTCAAACCCAAATTCAAACCCTAATTTCCTTTTAATTCCTCTTAACAAGCCAAAAAAAAAAAAAAAAAAAAAACTCACAAGCATAATTTCAAAATTCCAATTTTTGATTTCAAATTTCAAAATATAGACATTTCATAATTTCAATTCAACAATTCTCAATTACATGAATTTCATAATATGACATTAACAATTATCAATTATATGAATTAGATTTTTTAATCACGATTCTTAATTAAAGAAAATTACTTTTAAAACCCTAATTTCAAACCCTAATTTCCTTTTAATTCCTCTTAACAAGCAAAAAAAAAAAAAAACAATTTCCAATTCAACAAATATAAATTGGTTTATTCAAAATTCAAAATATAGACATTTTGCTTCACAAGTATAATTTCAAAATTTCAATTTCTGATTTCAAATTTCAAAATATAAACATTTCATAATTGCAATTCTCAAATCTCAATTATATCAATTTCATAATATGACATTAACATATTTATGATTTATGAATTTATGAATTTCATAATTCCAATTTTCAATTATCAATTCTCATATTTATGATTTATTTAAAAAATTCAAAAAATTTTAAAAATTCCAAACCTGATTTATGATTCAAAAGCATAAAAATTCACAAGCTTTAGCACCCTTAATAATGTGAACCCTAAAATGTCATCCTAAAAGGATGTGTGAACAATCGAGCAACAATTATCATTAGAACCCTAATTTCATAACTACACTGATAAAGCATAAAAAATCCAAACCCAAATATTCAATTCACAAGCAACATTCAAAAATTCAAAAGCATAAAAAATTTCACAAATTCAATGATTTCCAAACCCTGATTTCGGATTTCAAAAAATTCCAAACCCTAATTTCTTAACCACACTGATAAAACCCTAATTCACATATAAAACCCTAACATTCACAGCAAATTAAAACACATTCACATTTTCACAAACACAAAAAATAAATACATAAAATTAGGGTTAACTGTCATACCACGGAGAGAGAGAGAGAGAGAGTAGAGACGGAGAGTGAGAGCAGAGAGCAGAGAGCAGAGGGAGAGCGAGAGCAACCCGAAGCAGAGCGAGATCGAGTGAGTCTGAGAGCAGAGGGAGATGGAGAGTGAGAGATGGAGAGTGAGAGATGGAGTTTGAGACAGATGGATCGAGGAAGAGACGAAAAAATCGAAGTGTCAAAAACGTGAATGCAGATGAGGGGGGGGCCCTTTGTATTTATAAGACCGTTAAAAACGCTAATTGAAAAAGCGTTTTCATTTAGCTACAGTAAAATTGCTATTTGTAATAGCGTTTTCTTCACAAATGAAATGCACAGTGAAGTCGCTATTTGAAATAGCGTTTTCTTCACAAACCTTCACCCCAAATTAAGCGCTATTCGAAATAGCATTTTATATCGGAAAAAATTTTTGTGTAATAAGCGCTATTCATAATAGCATTTTCCTAATTAAATTCGCGATTTGGAATAGCGATTTTACTGTACATCAAATTTTTGCCTCCTAACAGTAAAAGCGCTATTTGTAATAGCGCTTTAGCTTAGTTTGGGAATTCCGTCAAAAGTAGGCATAGTTTGGGAAATACCATGCAAAATCGGCTCAGTTTGGGAAAAGCCTCGATGCTTCCACCTTATAGAAGCTAGTCCTCTTAGTTTTGGAGGCTTTTTCCAAACTAAGCCTCTTTTGCATCTTATTTCCCAAACTAGGCTTACTTTTGACGGATTTCCCAAACTAAGCTAAAGCGCTATTACAAATCGCGCTTTCACTGTTTGGAGCCCAAAATTTGATGAATAGTGAAAACGCTATTTAAAAACGCGATTTTGATTAAGAAAGCGCTATTCCAAATCACGCTTTTAGCATAAAAATTTTTTCTGAAGAAAATGCTATTTGAAATAGTGCTTTCACTGTACATATGACGAAAACGCGGTTCCAAACCACGCTTTCACTGTGTATAGCTGTTTTCTTAAGAAAATATTTATAATATATTAAAATGTGATCAACATAAAACTTAAGTGCTTTGTAGCCCAAATGGTAGTGCACTTGTTTTGCACCACAGTGACGTGGGTTCAATCCGCGGGAGTTTCAATAAAGTTCAACCTTTTTTTTTTTTTTTTTTTCCCACTCACTCTATACTTTATCTATTTATTATGTAATTTTTTTATCAAAAAAAAGTAAAATGTTTGTTTGGTTAACTAAAATTTTTTTCTGTAAAATATAATTTTTTTCAAAATGTCAACATGATTGTTTAAAAAGTATTCAGTGTATTTGGTTTGAATTTTTTGGATTTAGTTATTTGAAAATTGAGTTTTTTTATTTTCGTATTTTTTTGTTTTTAGTAAATATTTTTAAAATTTTAAACATTTTTTTTAAATTTTTTTAGATGCACCTTAGTTAGATGTATCTAAAAAGTAAAAAAATTGTGAAAAAATATTTTAAAAAATTAATAAATACATAAAAATACAAAAAATGTACTGAAAATATTTTTCTATTTTTAGTATCTTTTCAGCAAATTATCATTTTTTTTCAGAAAAATGTACTCAAAAAAATATGCACAGTGAAAACGTACTCAAAAAATATTTTTTCAGCAAAATGTACGCTTTTAAAATGTACTAAAATATTTTAAAAGCGTACATTTTTTTTTTATTTTTTCATAAATATATAAAGTATAGAGTGAGTGAAAAAATACAAAAATATAAAAAATATACTGAAAAAATTAATACAAAATATTAATTTTAAATATTAATACATTTTTTGAGTACATTTTGCTGAAAATATAAATATTAATTTTAAATATTAATACATTTTGCTAAAAATATTTATTTTTTCAGCAAAATGTACTCAAAAAATATATTAATATTTAAAATTAATATTTTGTATTAATTTTTTCAGTATATTTTTTATATTTTTGTATTTTTCACTCACTCTATACTTTATATATTTATGAAAAAATAAAAAAATGTACGCTTTTAAAATGTATATTTTAAAAGCGTACATCTTGCTGAAAATATTTTTTGAGTACGCTTTCACTGTGCATATTTTTTTGAGTACATTTTTTTGAAAAAAATGATAATTTGCTGAAAAGATACTAAAAATACAAAAATATTTTTTCAGTACATTTTTTGTATTTTTATGTATTTATTAATTTTTTCAAATATTTTTTCACAATTTTTTACTTTTTAGATACATCTAACTAAGGTGCATCTAAAAAAGTAAAAAAAAATGTTTAAAATTACAAAAATATTCAATAAAAACAAAAAAAATACGAAAATAAAAAAACTCAGTTTTCAAATAACTAAATCCAAAAAATTCAAACCAAATACACTGAATACTTTTTAAACAATCATGTTGACATTTTGAAAAAAATTGTATTTTATAGAAAAAAATTTTAGTTAATCAAACAAACATTTTACTTTTTTTTGATAAAAAAATTACATAATAAATATATAAAGTATAGAGAAAAAAAAAAGAAAAAAGAGTTGAACTTGTTTGAAACTCCCACGGATTGAACCCACGCCACTATGGTTCAAAACAAGTGCACTACCATTTGTGCTACAAAGCACTAAAGTTCTATGTTGATCACATTTTAATATATTATAAATATTTTCTTAAGAAAACAGCTATGCACAGTGAAAGCGTGGTTTGCAACTGCATTTTCATCATATCCACAGTGAAAGCGCTATTTCAAATAGCGTTTTCTTCAGAAATTTTTTTTTATGTTAAAAGCGTGATTTGGAACAGCGCTTTCTTAATCAAAATCGCGTTTTTAAATAGCGTTTTCACTATTCATCAAATTTTGGGCTCTAAACAGTGACAGCGCGATTTGTAATAGCGCTTTAGCTTAGTTTGAGAAATCCGTTAAAAGTAGGCCTAGTTTGAGAAATAGGATGCAAAAGAGGGTTAGTTTGGGAAAAGCCTCCATTATTTGCTTGCATAACCAGTTGTGTAAGGTTCTGAATTTGTTCCTACAGTGCTTCTGTTATCCCAAGTAGGCAAAAAGAGGGGAATTGAGTTATTAAAAATAATTTCATAATATTAAATATATTAATCTAAATATTTAAATTTTAACAAATAAAAATAATAATAATAATCAGTACAAAAATAAAGGAGATATGGAGAGAAAATCAAACACAAATTTATAGTGGTTTAGTACGTTGGGCCTACGTCCACTCCTCATGGATCCTCCTCGAGAATTTCTTCATTATCAAAATGAATCAATATATATAGCACCAGAGCTTTACCAAGCTTGTAGATTTTATACATGTCTTACTCTTATCTATTGAGCCTCACTAAACAATAAATGCATCACCCTTACAGAATTTTTCTCACAAAATAATGAATAAAAATAAGAGGTACTTTAACACTATTTTACAATAATTTTCTCACAAAGAGTAGATATGAAAATGTAAGAATAAAGACAACACTTATACCTGAAAGTGAAAAGCAGAGTATAAAATACACTAGAATTTTGGAGCACACAGATTTTTTTCTATTCAAGTTCTTAATTTTTCTTGACACAAAACACTTTTATTTATACCCAAAAATTTATCCGTTGGGAGAGGAGACGCTTCTCTTGACAGATCAGATGCTCCTGATGCTCTTTGATTTCAAATAGACAGCAAAAGATAATGATTGAAATGATGATAAAAGTACAACCATCTTTTTTCCTTTTTCAAACATGGAGCCATCTTTTTCTCTTGTAGGCAAATTGAACATTATAAATAATATATTATAATATTCAAAACTTTAAATTCAAACATGCAAGATATGAAATGATTTGCTCCATCTTTTTTATTATTATTTATTATGATATATATATGTGTGTGTGTGTAAAGTATGCACTGCCTACCTAGTAGTATATTATATTATATTATATTACATAATATATTTAAAAGATATAAAATAGTTGTTCATGATACGCAACACATGGGTGTGTCTTGCATACAATAAGATGCAAAATTAATTTGAATTTGGTGCAATATGTATCAAAAAGATATAATACAATTTTACTCAAAAGAGACAATCACATTAAATTTGTCAAAAGATGAATAATGATCAACCGAATTATTCAAAACATGAATAGTAAAATTTTCAAAATATTTTTATTTAAATCATATTTATAACAAATGTATCATATAATAGATATTTTAAACAGATAATATTTTGTATCAAATAATATAAAATATATATATTATTTACAATTTCTCAATTAATATTTTAGATATTATTAAAATTAAACAATATGATTAATAATCTCCCCTTTTTTTATGGTGGCAGTACGTGTATGTATTTGACACAAAATTAAAATCAACAAAATATTTGATAACTTTGCAACATATAATTAAAGCACATGCATATCAAGTCAAAACCATATTTTTCTCACTTTGACCTCATCAAAATAAAATATGGAGAGAGGAAGGGTTTATAGAGAAGAAAATTTGCAGGGCCCAAATCGAAAAGCATACAAACACATTAGAGAACATAATCTGAGTTGCCAAAATACAATAATATTTCTTATGTCTTCTCGTAATCATTTTTGGGATTTTGAATCATCGCTTGAAAAATGATGTAGCGATGTCCAAAATGTTGAAAAATAAGAGATTTGAGTAGATATGCATCGATTATTGGATCGGTGGAGTGTATAAAAAGTGACAAAGATGATATGCAGAGATACGAAATCTTCAAGTGGTTTTAGAGAATTTTTTTTTTTTTAAACTTTCTGTGTAATCATGTCATTCCTTACCTTAGCCATCAATGGTTCGGACATGATTGAAGTGCCTGTAATTCAGGCAAATGAGAAATTACCTATAGTGTAGTCGCATGTGATTCCAGTAAACGAGAGTCCTAATGTTTTTGGTAATCATAGTGATATCGATGCTATTAATAACACTATGGCTTTTAGTACACAAACAATGATTTACAGTTTCCAATATGGCTCGACGACTACAAGAAAGAATACAAGAAAATCAACAATTGTAAGAAGAGATGAGCTTGTTAAAACAACAATTGGTTAATACTCGTCAGGAGAAGAGAGAGCTAGAAAGGAAAAATTTTCAGTTGGAGAATACGGTGCAATATTATGCAACGGTAATAATGCCAAGACTCACAGAAGTCAAAAATAGAGAGAGACATGTAAAGAGGCTCATGAAAAGCTGTTGAGAGAGGTTAAAAACAACGCCCAATTGGTACATATTAATGTGTGTTTGGGAGGGGAGAGAGGTTAAACACAAAAAATTTGTGAATCCTTCTCAAAACTTACATGTAATTTAGCAATATTTTCTCTTTCTGAAATAAAATTGCAAACATTTTTCTTTGAAAAAATTATCAATCTTTGCTATATAAAAAAATTGTTGGTGTGGAGAAGGAGTAAAAATTTTTTAGTGGATAACTATATATACTCCCTCTAAAATGATGCATAAAATATACAAACGCCCCTTAAGATTACGCAGTTTTTTATTTTTAATTATTTATTATTTTTTTAATCTCAAAAGATTACATAATACGAGTCTCCCTGTAAATTAATGCACTAAGAATTACATAAATTGTAAGAAATAGATTACCAATTTATAATACGAAGGGCTATTAAGATTCGACCATAAACAACTACACCGAGTGCACTAGCATAAAAATAGAAAATACAAATAAAAACAATTTCTTCATACCAGGTAGAAACAATGGTTATTAAATAAATAAGAGTTTGTAGCACATACAACTGGATAAGAAATATAACACAATGCAAAAATAATTTTAACATTTTGATTGGCGATGATGGTGATGATCTGAAAGAATGGAGAAGATTGGGGATGAATGTTTGTAGATCGGTGATGAATTTTTGTAGATCGGTGATGGATCTTGGTGGATTAGTAATGGATCTTTATGAATCGGTAATTGAACATAATGAATCGGAAATGATGTCGAAGATCGATGATAAAGGTTTTGTGTAAAGCAGTGATGGATCTTGGTAGATCGGTGAGGGATTTGGGTGGATCATGGTAGTGATGGATGATGGTGGTGATGGAGTCAGTGTTGGATGATGAGGGGGGAGTGAGAGTAGGTGAGAGAGAGAGAGAGAGAGAGAGAGAGAGAGAGAGAGAGAGAGAGATAGGAAAAAAGAGAGAAAAACACAAAGCGAGAGTGAGAGTGGAACGAAGAATGGGAGAGCAGAGAGAGAGAGAGAGAGAGAGGATTTATAAAAAAAATATTTTTATTTTTTATATAGGAGTATTTAACATACCAAGTTCAGTTCTAATATAACAAAATTGTTCTTCAATAAGGGGCTTGGTAAATATGTCAGCCAATTGACGATTTGTAGGCACAAATTCGAGTTCAATGTCACCTTTGAGTACATGATCTCTTAAGAAATGATGCCTTATTTCAATGTGTTTAGTGCGTGAGTGCTGAATAAGATTTTTTGAAAGGTTAATGGCACTTGTGTTGTCACATTTTATACGAATATGATCATAGTGAAGTCCAAAATCTTAAAGTTGTTGTTTTCATCCAAAGCAATTGTGCACAACACCCAGCGGCGACAATGTATTCTACTTCAACAGTTGACAGAGCCACTGAGTTTTGTTTTTTGCAAAACCAAAAAGTGAGTGAGTGTCCAAGAAAATGACAAGTGCCACTAGTGCTTTTTCGGTCAAGTCTACATCTCGCAAAGTTGGCATCGAGTAACCAAAAAGTTCAAAGGTACTTCTCTTAGGATACCATAATCCAAAATTTGGAGTGCCAACGAGATATCTGAAAATACGTTTGATTGCAGTGATGTGTGACTCTTTAGGTGCGGATTGAAAACGTGCACACATACAAACACTAAACATTATATTGGGTCTACTTGCAGTTAGATAGAGTAAGGAACCAATCATACATCAATATTTCTTTTCATCTACAAGTTTACCTTGCTAATCTTTGTCAATTTTTATTGATGTGCTCATTGGAGTTGCTGCAGGCTTTGATGATTTCATTTCAAACCTTTTGAGTAAATTTTTAATATATTTCGTTTGATTTAAATGGATCTCATCATTTGTTTGTTTAATTTGTAGACCAAAGAAGTAATTTAACTCCCCCATCATACTCATTTCAAATTCACCATGCACATCTTTAGTAAACTCTTTGCACAAATTTTCATTAGTAGCATTGAAAATAATATCATCAACATAAATTTGAACAATTACCATATCATCCTTTTTGGTTTTTATAAAAAAGAGTTGTATCTATTTTTCCTCGAGAAAAACCTTTGTCAAGTAGAAAATTACTCAAATTTTCATACTATGCTCTAGGAGCTTATTTTAAACCATATAAAGCTTTTGAGAGTTTGAAAACATAATAGGGGTATTTATGATTTCCAAAACAGGGAGGTTGTTCAACATAAACTTTCTCAAGAATGTACCCATTTAAAAAAGAACTTTTAACATCCATTTGATATAATTTAAAATCTTTAAAACATACAAAAGTAAGTAACATTCTAATAACTTCAAACCTAGCAACTGATGCAAAAGTTTCATCAAAATCAATGCCTTCTTCTTGATTATAACCTTGGGCTACTAATCTAGCTTTATTTCTAGTAACAACTTTGGATTCATCCATTTTATTTCGAAAAACCTATTTTGTACCAATAACTGGATGATCCTTAGGCCGAGGGGTTAAAAACCAAACTTCATTTCTTTTAAATTGGTTTAATTCTTCTTGCATTGCTAAAATCTAATTTTCATCTTTTTCAGTTTCTAAAAACGATTTTGGTTCAATTTGTGAAACAAATGCTAAATTACTACAAACATTTCTAATAGAGGAACGAGTTTTTATACCTTCTGCCGCATCACTTATGATAAGGTCTTTAGGGTAGTCATGAGCATACTTCCATTATTGTGGTAAATTTAATTCGTTTTCTAGACGAGCATATTCCTCTTGAAGATTTTTCATTGTGATTTCTTCTTTTTGTTTAGGAGATGAATTTTCTTCATTTGTTGTGTAAATGCTCTCCATTCTTAGATTTGTTTCTGTATTATCATCACTTACAAGATTCTTGGAAACAACGTTGTTAGATTCTTCAAAGAAAACGTGTACAGATTCTTCAACAAGGAAAGTTTTTTTATTGAATACTCTATAAGTTTTACTAGAATTCGAATAATTAAGAAATACAGTTTCATCCAATTTAGCATAAAATATTCCTAAATTATCTTTATTGTTATTTAATACAAAGCATTTACAACCAAAAGCACGCAAGTGGCTAATATTAGATTTTCTACCTTTCTAAAGTTCATAAGAGATTTTCTTAAGAATAGATCTAATCATGGCACAATTTATAACATAACATGCAGTGTTAACGGCTTCAGCCCAAAAATATTTAAGTAAATTATTTTCACAAAGTATAGTACGAGCCATTTCTTCAAGAGTTCTATTTTTTCTTTCAACCACACCATTTTGTTGAGGAATCCTAGGAGTTGAAAAATTATGATCTATTTCTAAGTCATCACAAAACATAATAAAATTATCATTTTCAAATTCTCTACCATGATCATTTCTAATACTACAAATATTAAAAAAAATTTTCTTTTTAAATTCTTTTACAAAGTTTTGAGAAATTATAAAAAGTTTTATTTTTGTGTGCTAAAAATAATACTCATGTATATCTAGTATAATCATCAACACAAATGAGCGTATTATTGTTCTCCTAAACTTAATGTTCTAGATGGTCCGAATATATAAATATGCAAGAGTTGAAGCGGTTTAGTAGTTGAAACGATATTTTTGGATTTATAAGCAATTCTAGTTTGTTTTTCAAGTTGGCATGCATCACAAAGTTTGTCTTTTTCAAAACTAATTTTTGGCAAACCAATGACTAACTCATTTTTTGAAAGTTTTGAAATTAAATCTAAATGAGCATGTCCTGATCTTCTATGTCATAACCAACCAGTTTCATTTATTGCAGATAAACATTTTTTTTTTGATCGGCAAAGAAAAAGTCCATTAAAAATATGAAAT
This sequence comes from Camellia lanceoleosa, assembly GCA_025200525.1. Lineage (NCBI taxonomy): Eukaryota > Viridiplantae > Streptophyta > Magnoliopsida > Ericales > Theaceae > Camellia > Camellia lanceoleosa. The sequence continues at coordinate 124,878,623 of CM045758.1, forward strand.
TTACAGGTACAAGGAAAAAAAATGCACTGAGAGAGATTCGAAGAGTAAACATTCACTCTCCTACTACTGCTACTCACGTTCTTACAACCAACCCATTAGCCTCACAATTTTATATTTTAAAAAACAACAAAAATTAAAATAAGATAAACCACACTCTTGAGCCCCACCTAAAATAAATTAAACAGCTACACTCCCAAGCTTCTACAACACAGCTGCACTCCAGCCAACATTTGACATTTGACATCAAAATGAGAAGACAAGTTATGCAAATAAAACACATATACATTCGAATATCTATGTCCTACAAATAGGGCTGCAAACGAGCCGAGCTTTAGTGTGTTTGGGCTTGTTTATTAAGATTTTAACGAGCTCGAGCTCGAGCTCGAGCTCGAGCTGAATAAAAATTTAACGAACCGAGCTCGAGCCGAGTTGGCTCAGGCTCGACTCGAGCTCGAGCCTGTTCACGAACGTTAACGAGCCAAAAAATTTATAAATTCATACTTGCATGTGAGACTAAAGTTACAATTAAAACATTGATTATACAATTATATATACAATATATATAAACATACTAAAAAAAAAGTCCATATTTTACTAAAATAATAATATCTACTACCACTATTATACAAATATACTACCTATAGTTAAGTATTATTTACATTTATATTTTTTAAATATATAAATAGCATATTTCTCTTATTTTTTATGCATAATTTTATATTATTTAATATATAAATAATAAATATTAAACGAGGCGCTTTAGACCTGTTTGGGCTTGTTTATTAAAAATTTAACGAGCTCGAGCTCGAGCTCGAACGGCAAAAAATTAACCGAGTTCGAGCGAGCTCTTTCGAGCTTGTTCATGAACGGCTCTGTTCATTTGCAGCCCTACCTACAAATAACGTTTTATTATCTTTGATGTTCTTAATTGTGCAGTGAGTTTTCTCAGAAATAACTCTATTCAGTGTGTTTGGTTTGAGTTTTTTGAATTAAGTTTTTTAAAAATTGAGTTTTTTTATTTTCGTGTTTTTTTGTTTTTAGTGAATATTTTTAAAATTTTAAATATTTTTTTTTTTACTTTTTTAGATGCACCTTACTTAGATGTATCTAAAAAATAAAAAATTTATGAAAAAATATTTTTAAAAATTAATAAATACATAAAAATATAAAAAATGTACTGAATTCTCATATAGGTATATATATGTTAGGTATGTCTAAAAATTAAAAAAATTGCTCAAAATATTACAAAAATTCAGTAAAAACAAAAAAATACGGAAAATAAAAAAGTAGAATTTTCTGAAAAGTGTTTTTGAAAAGTGGTAACCAAGCATAGTGATTACCTTTATCACATAATTGACTAATGCTAAGCAAATTATGTTTTAAACCTCAATAAGTAAAACGCTTTCTGTAATAGGAGAAAGATTTTTACTAAAACTACCTATACCAATGATTTTTCCTTTACTATTGTCGCCGAACGTTACGTATCCGCCATCTTTTGATTGAAGTGTAGTGAACATAGCTTTATTTCCAGTTATGTGTCTTAAGCATGCACTGTCTATAGCTCGAATTTTTCCCGCCTTCTTTCAGAAATTTGAAAGAAAGCCCTATAGTTCGGACTCTTGCGGTTCTAAATCTAATCTCACAAGTGCAATGTGAAATTGATAAACACCAAAGAGTCCAAATCCTGCAAATCTTTTGGAAAAATCTATTTTGAATCAAATTGCCAAAATTGGACTGTTTTGCCAGATATAGAGTCGCCACCTAAATATTTTATTTTTGGGGAAATTTAAGAAACCCATGACTCGTGCCAAAGGCCACGTGTCCGTCATCACCAAGATTGCCTTGGCTCGGGAACTTGGGTACGAGAGGGGAAGGTCATGAATACATTTGAACACCCCCGCTCGTCCGATCAAAGATCGACCTCTACTAATCATGATATGATTTTTATCAACATTATATGCTCTTGTTTCGGTTTATTAGCTAGCATTATTATGTGATGCGCAAATCCAAGTATAGACTAAAATTGCAAGAATTGGAACATTTCAATTTCATGTTTGTTTTTCGAAAAGGGTTTGATTTTGCCACTTAACAAAGTGGGCTTAAAGTTTTTGAATTTGTCACTGGACAAAGTGGGCTTAAACGTACATTCACTGAATCATTCCAATTCAAGCAACAAGCCTTCATCCACTGGCACTCAAACAGTTTAACAAGTAAGCACTTAGCCTCATGGCAAGCATGCTAGACATGGCATCACTCACACTCATACAAGTATGTTAAAGCACTAAAAACTTACCAGTACTCCAAGCTAAGATAAAACAAAAGAGTTAGAAAAATATGCATGATTTTTAACTATACAAGATGGCTAATACAATGCATGTGATATGCAATTGGATAGGCTCGGCTACTAAACATGTTATTTGCTACAATTCCATAACATGTGGTCTAAGCACGTATTCAAAGAAGTATTGAAACGACAATGCAGTTAGAATGATGAACCGAGTCTCAGTACATGCAATAGAAATGAATGGATGCAAACATGCGATATGCTAATTGAAACATGATGCCCCTAATCTAACCATCAAAAGCGGATAAATAAAAGGGAAAAAGACGTGGGGTTGGAAGATATACACATTATTACATTACGCTCTCACGAAGGAGAGTCCGAATGAATAAACTAGCTAACTAGCTAACTAATTAAAGCTAAGCTAAAGCTAATTATTACAAACCAAAATGAATAACTAGCTAAACTACTTAACTAATTATTACAACAACAAATGAACTAATTAGTTAACTAACTAATTAATAATTACAACACAAGTGCAATTAATAATTAAACTAAGCAATTAACTACTCCCCCTCGGGAAATGAGAGATGTGCATGCGCATGCTCGGATTCCACCCGAAAAGACCACCGTTTTACTCCCGTATGCCTCTATTTGCACAGTTGAACATTTCCAGAACAACTTTGCTCCACCTTACCAACAGTTTGCTGAATTTTGTATCAGTGGCTAGCCGGCCAAAGATTAAGGTTGCCGGCCACTAGCTGGCCATGGAGGTGGTCTGCCGGCCACCTGTCGGCCATGAAAAGTGGCCTGCCGGCCACTATTGCACAGGTTCATCTTGCTCTTGAAGAGGAATGAACCCTTAAGTCATAAACCACCAATTTCACACTCTTAAGTGTTTCAAGAGCTCAAATTCAAGCTCAAATAACCTCAGCAGGAAGCTCTCTAGGTTTGGTTTAGAGTATTTGGGCATAAGCTATGGAAGTTGCAAGAGAGGGAGAATTGTAGAGAGAGAGGTTATTTTTTGTTCCAAAAGTTTTTCTAACCTTGAAATATGAGAGATAGGTCATGTATATATAGAAAACATGAACCTTAGGTTGAAAATATCTATTCAAAAACAGCTGGAGAGTGTAGAAATAGCTGGAGGAAAATATCTACAAAAAAATCGAATTTTGGTCACCAGTGGCCGATAAGTGGCCGGCAGGCCAGGAGTGGTGGTTGGCCGTCCACCAATGGTGATTGCTGGTTACCTTCCGGCCACGAGAAAAAGTTGCTTCCAAGCCCGATTTCAAATGGGCATATCTCCTTCATTCGGAATCGATTTTAGGTCATTCTTGAGTCTAAATTGAAGCCTCGGAAGTCTAATTTCCAATGGATGTGGCCACATATCTAAATTCTAAGTGTGAAAAGAGATATGCCTATTTTAGTGAAGGTTGCTCAGTTTTGGCTTAATTAGATTGATGTCTAATTTCAAACTGCCATATCTCCTCATTCGAGCTCGGCTTTAGGAGATTCTTGTGTCTAAAATGAAGCTCCGAAAGTCCACTTTCCAATGGTGGTGGCCTCACAACTAAAGTCTAAGTGTACAAAGAGATAGGCCTGATTTAGTGAGGCTGCCCAGTTCTCCCTTACGGTTTGAAGCCCAACTTCTTCCCCAACTAGTTTTTTTCCCTCTCCTTTAATTTTTTTCAACTCCAAACCTCTAAATGAGATGTTTAAAAGATTTTTCAAAGAGTTCACCTCCCTTTCATTTATTTTCACTTTGTCCTTACTCGATTTACCGAAAAGTGCAATTTTAAGCGAAATGCGAACCTCGGAACATCGTAGAAACATTTCAAAAATATTTTGAAAGAGAGGGTTTTAAAGTCTAAAAAAATTTTTGGTCAAAATAGTTTTGGTAAAAAATGGGGTGTAAGGTTGGGATTTAGAGCTCTTCAAAGCTCTTCCTGCTGAAAAAATTGAATATTTACACATCACAACTTTCATCATCGTGTGATCAATCAGTGGTGCCTAAGTCCTAAGGTTAGTCAAAAATGGGGTGTCTACAGTTGCCTCTCTTTGACAGAGCTTGAAGCCATGAAATGATGTGAGTGAATGCTAAAGCCTGAAGACGACCCATTTTGACAAGGCTGTAATACTTCATCAAACAAACAAAATGTAGATGTAGTTGGTTGAACCTGATGGTTGCCTATGTATCCCGTTGCAAGTAATCAAACCAACGTAGTTCATGAGCAATATGCAAATGATACACAATGCAATGAAACAAAACAATGTAATGATATACAAGGTAAGGAAATAATCAAACCACAAGCAGTGTAAAACCACACAAATACCATATAGAGATGGAGATGCAAATCAAACTACATTTTATATAGAAAAGAAGTGGGCATAGCCAAACAACTCCTAACACAGGCTAAGTGCCTACATCCTTAATACTGGCCTCAGCGCAACATGTAGGGGTGAGCAGCGGATATACCGATTCGTCAAAACTGACCGAACTGAACCAATCCGTCGCATTTTGGACAGATGCGTGATGACGAGCGGACGGTTGCAGATTGATTTTCTCCAATCCGTCAATCTGGCAGACGGATGGTGGATTTGAGATTCCTTTGGCCGCAACCGAACCATCAAACCGTGAGCACCCCTAGTAATTTATAAGACTTTGTGTTTTCAGTTTGTTTAAATATTTTGTTTGTGTTTTCAATTAAAAAGGAGTTTAAATATTTTGTTGAAAAAAAGTTTTCAACTTGAATATCTTTTTTGAATTGAAAAAAATAAACATATTATTTATCTATATTTTTTGGTTTGTAAATCTATCTCTAAAAATAATAAATAGAAAATATGATATATGTTGGTTGGTTTTTGTTTTCAAAAACAGATATAGATGTAACAACACAGAGACATACAATCTCTACTATTGCTCTATTCATGGTTTTGGTGGTTTGAATTGTTTTTATATTTTAAGAACCACAAATTGTAATACTTTATGTGGATGAGGCATGCTGAGATTGTAGTATGTGGATGAGGTATTCAGTGATTGTGATATTCTAAAGTTTCAAACTTTCTTGCTTTGGATGAGACTTGTAGTGATTGTAATATTTTTTTAAGTCATTGACTATAATGCTTTCTTCTTCTTTTTTTGAATAAGTGCACAAGTTGAAGTATGTTGAAAATTTATAAAATTTTAAACCGCCAAACCGATTCGCATCCATCTGCCAAACCGCTCAATCCACATTCGTCAGATTGGCGGACGGATGCGGATTGATTTCTTCAATCCGCCAATCTGGCGGATGGATGGCAGATTGGAGGTTCCGTGGCAGCAACCGACCCGCACCCACCCCTAGTAGCATGGATGCTTACACATAACAGAACCATGTTTTAACGTGAAAAGGGTGCGAGCACATGCAAAATTACGTTTTTCGTAGAAAGAGAAAGAGTACAAATAATTGGGTGGTATGATATAAGTGAGGAATGATCTTCTGGGAAAAGATAATGATCTTAAATGCTTAATGCAACAAGACAAAATACGATGCAATGAATACAGTGGATGCAGTGGATAAAAGGCGCAAGCTGAACCACATCTTGCCTATAAAAGGCATAGACACAAAACATGCCATGTCTAACACAGAAAAGGTGTTGACACCCTCAATACTGGCCTCAGCGTAACATGGGTACTTACACATGACAGAACCATATTTCAACGAGGGAAAGGTATGAGCACATGCCAAACTAAGCTAAACATGGAAATGATGCAGGTGATAAAATGGTATGATGTAATGATGTAATGGATAATGTAGTAGATGCATGGAATAAATTCTATATGCAATGCGATAGATGTAATAGATTATAATGGATATGATGATGCAACTAGGAAGTGATGCTTTAGAAAGTAGCTTACAGGGGAAATCAGCGATGACTCACCTTATGCTGTTAGTGATTGTAGATACTGTCACGACCCAAACCCGGCCCTATGGGTTTAGCAAGATTAAGTAACTAGTGTCCATTGAGTGAAAATCAGATGCCAAAAACATTTTTCATGCATTCATACATATCTATACAATCATATACAAACATTCAAGACGGACCTAATCCTCGATAATAGTACAAACAATAGAATATAGTAATACAAAAGAGGAGACAGGGACAATAAAAACACCCCAAGCCATAGCATGGCAACTCGAACCTCGCAGGAGGCACATAGTTGACAAAATGGACCAATCCCACGCCTCCTAGCTCAGAACCTACATATATATATAAACGAGCTAAAGCCCGAATAACATAATGCGTAAGAGGTTATGAATGAATGTCCATGAAACATTAAACAAGATTTCTTTAGTATTTCAATCAATCACCATATGTGGTACATCCATTAGCCTATAAACAAGAGGTCCAAAGGACCGAATGATGTCCACCAATCAATAACAAGATGGTTCCACAAGGAACCGTGCTAAGGATGCCACAGACATACATTCATTCAAGAAACAATAGCAGTTCAATAAAAGTTCAAGATTCAAAAGATAACCATTTTGAACATATCTTTATACAATTGTTACTCACAGAGATTGGGCTATAGCGAGCCAACCCTAAATAACAAATAGAACACACACTAAGTTTCACAATGGAAGGATGATAATTAAATCCCTAAATTTCCTGTGGTTCTATGTCTAAATCCTCATTAAGATGTCTAAAACTAGGCCTAAGAATGCCTAGGATGGGATGAGGATGCAAAAATACGAAGGCATTTTTCAAAAGTTGTTGAAAACAGGGTCTCGCCGAGCGAGCCTTCCTTCGCCGAGCGAGGTTGCAAAATCAAAGGCTTCGCCGAGCGAACAATCCTTCGCCGAGCGGTCCGATGAAACAAGAAAAGTAATCGATGCTCGATTTTTACGCCGAGCCACCAATCCTTCGCCGAGCGTGGCTCGAGAAAACGTTGGTCGCCGAGCGAGAATCGAAGAAGCCAACTGAATTTTTGCCTTCCAAGCTCAAACCAAGCATTCTCAACTCAATTCTCGACCTCTTGGGCCCAAATTTTGGAAAATACATCCCAAAACAATGTATAACAAGTTTCAAAAGCCAATTTGTGAATTCAAGCCCCAAAGGTGAGTCAATTAAATCCAAATCTCAAACCCATTTCAAGAACAATTTCAAAACATGCAATGCATGAACTTTAAACCAAGATCAAGCTTTAACTCTTGCTCAATTGAGCTCAAAAGTTGGAAAACAAAATGAAAACATGGACTTTAGCTTAAACATGGACATGCATGTACAATCTACCATGAAAACACCTTAAAACTCATCAATTCAAACATGCATGTATGAATTATGTTCTATTTCAACATGCTAGAACTAAGACAAGACTCAACTCAACAATTTGGCAAGAATTAGCTTAAACTCACAATTAAAGGGTTGTATTCTCTTACCTAAGTCTTGCATTCAAGGTTTGGAGGCTTAATTTGACAATTCTCTAACAATTCTTCAATTCTTCAAGTCAACAAGCCAAAATACAAGATGAAATCAACTCTCTCTACTCCTTTCTCTCTATGGTCAGTTGGGCACAAGGAAAAGGCTGATAGAATGAGTTATTTCAAGTGTAATATGAGGTCAAAGAATAAAAATAAACAAAGCCCACTCAATGGCAATTTGGTAATTAAGTCAAACTTGACAATTAATTCGTTTAAATCTAATTTAATCATTCCTAATCAATTTTCAGATAAATATACCATTAAATCACAAATATTCTACTGACTCCAAAACTCTCTAATTTTAATTAGCTTAAACATATGAATTCAAAAATCAAACAGATGCCATATGTAGTACAATAAGTAAACTTATTCAATTTCATTTCAATCACCCATTCTTAATCCAATTATCGCTAATTGTTATCAATAATCGGTTGTTACAGATACCCCATTTTTGACCGTCCTTAAGACTTGGATGTTCTTGTAGGTTCATCCAACAACAAGTTTGATTGCTCGCTCAACGCTCGACTTTCGCTACGGAATGCTCTAGGTTTGATCCTTCCAGACCCTATTTCCATTATGTCTCATTTTTGGACCATGCTTTGGTCCCTCCATATTGATGTTCATGATGGCCTGCCGGCCATGATCAAGGGTTGCTGGCCATGGAATCCTTCCTGCCGGCCATCAATGAGGCACTGCCGGCCACCACTGATGGCCGGCCGGCCACTATTATTTCAACAGATATATTTTAGATATTTTTCAGCCAGCTGTTTGTAGGATAGGCCATCTGCTTGCACGTGGAGGGCTGGATTGCTTTGAAGGCTTCTTGTATCTCCTATACATAGAGGCTTTCCTCTTGCATGCAAAGGCTAAGAAAATTTTGGCTTAGCTAAATCTCTCTCTCTCTCTCTCTAGAATCCTCTCTCTCATTATTTTAGGCTTGAAAGTGTGTTTTCTCTTCACTTTTGCACTAAAACACCTTAGCCTTAGACTTGAGGTTCTTAGAGACCTTGTTGGAGCTCCTTGGAGTTGATTTTGGCTCAGAAGTTGGCTGTTTGCTTGCTGTTTTGAAGTTGTGCTTCAAGGGTGAGAATTTACTTCTTTAAGCTTTGTTTTTGTACATTGGTTTGGCCACCCTTGCATGCTGTTTTTGGCCTAGCTTTCAACTACAAAAATCTTTATTTTTGAGTGTTAAAAATGATTGTTTGAGGCCCTTTTGGGATTAGGGGTGGTCCTCTCTCTTTTGTGGCTTATTGGCCAAGCTTTGTGCCATGTTTAAAAGCCTTTAAAACAATCTCTTTTTGGCCTTTTAACCACTGAAATCTAGGGGATTTTCAGTGGCAAAAACTTGGTTTTGAGGACCAAAATAGGAGGGGGTGATCCCCTCTCCTGGTTTCTCCTTTGCATGTCTTGTTGGCCTACTTGTTTAGCATGTTTTTCTATCATCTTTGGACCTGATCTAAGCATGTTTTTGTGACTTTTTTAACATGTTTTAACTCTATTTTGGGCTAGCTTGGCCACTTCTTGCATGCTTCTTACACTTGTAGTGTAATCTTGCTCACTAGCCTTGCATGCTTGATGTTTTAGTCCATAATTCTAGCGTGTGTTGACTCCACTCCAGCATGTTTTTGGCCTTTATTTAGCATGCTCTAGCTTTGTTTTGAATAGCTTTAGTTATGCATGCCTTGCTTTGTATAGCCATAGTGTAAATGCTCTTGACTAGCTTTGAGTTTTAAAGCAATTAGCATGTTGTACTTGTGTTGATTGCATGTTTTGGCATCATTTTGTATGTAATTTCAGAATATATGTCATTGTCATACTCTCATATATTTCACTCTTTAAGTGCTTTTGAGTATTGAGCCTTGTGCCTTGCTTGCGAGCCATCATTTGAGCATGCTTTTTCTTGCTTTTCATGCTGTCATTTCAGCTCATTTTGGCCACTGTTTTGGCATGCTTAAGGTCTGTCCATGGTTGGTTTGTCCATTTGAGTATGGTATTGCATGGTCCTAGTGTTGTGTCCTTCACTAGTTTGAATGCTTAAGTTTCTTAGCATGTTGTGCATGCATTGTTTGCATGTTAGAGTCTTGTGTTTCATTCCATATCATGCATTGCATGGCTACCACCTTCCCTATTTCTTTATTCTTCAACTTACTTTGAGGGTTGTTTGGTCTTAAGGTTATGTTTAAACATGAGGTAGGGTTGATGCCCAAATGGCTTTAACCCTTTTTTGAGGGTTTCTCCTAGTCAAAGGCATTATCCCTCTCATGCCTTAAACTCCCCTTTTGGTTGACCCCTTATCATTAGAGGACTTTCATATTTGGACAAATCAATTAAGGAATGGTTGGTAATGTTAAAATGTGTAAACAAAATAAATCAAGTAAAATGTGCCAAGATTAGCATGTTGTTTGCATAGCATGTTGTTTGTATCGCACCGTGTTCAATCGAACGTTATGTTGAACACAAGGTTGATTGGTCCACTTCATACTCAAAGTGATGAAAGTGAGCCAACCCCCTTTGTCTCCATTGCCTTTGATCTTCCATGATAAGGTAATGGTCTTAGAGTCTTGTTTGTCTTGCATTTATTGAAATGTGTGCAAGATTGGATCTTTGGCCATCATGTATTGCATGCTTGATTGGTGGTTTTGGATCCAATGGTGCCTCTCCCTTGATGTTTTGAGATGAGAAGGAGTGGCACAATACACACATGCCCTAGGGAGACCCTCCATTTCCTTTGTTTTGTGCTCTGTTGCAGTTTGGTGTCACAGCACACCAGTGGCCGGTAGTGCTTCGCTGATGGATGGCACCCTTTCATTGTTGGCCAGCAGAGGCCCATCCTTGGCTGGCAGATGGCCGGCGACAACTCCTCATGGCCGGCAGGCCATTGGTGTACTCCCCAACTTTGTTTTGGTAAGATTCAACAGCAAGTCCTTGAAAACACCCTGCAAATATAGCCTCTAAAGAGCATTTGGAGAGCTTTTCGGGATGGGAGCCAAGGCATGCATCTCTTAATTTCCAACAAAGCTAAGGCAGCATTGTTTAATGCATTTTCTTGTTAGTTAGCATGAATTTGTAATTTGATTAATTTGTTAATTAATTAAGTGTTGTAATAATTAAGTAGCTTAGTTTAGCTATTTCTTTATTGGTTTGTAATAATTAGTCTAATTAGATTAATTAGATTAGTTGCTTAGCTTAGCTTATTCATTCGGACCTCCTTCATGAGGGCATATTGTTGTAATAAGGGTGCTTGTGTGTGTGCATGTCTTCCAACCCCACTTCTTTCTCCCCTTTTACTTATTAGCTTTTGATGGTTAGTTTAGGGCATATTTCAATTAGCATACCTCATGCCTTGCATGTTTGCATCTTGCATGCACTGAGCTCGCGCGCATCATTCAAACTGCATTGTATTTCGATATACTTACTTGAATACATGTTTCAAAGCATGTTGTCAAGTGTTGCATTTCATATGCCATCTTAGATAGCTGAGCTTATTAATTGCATTTTGCATGTGTTACATTAGGCATTTAGCATAGTTAGGATCATGCATATTTCTAACTAGTTTTTTGTTTTGGCTTGGAGTATACTGTAAGTGTTACGCTTTAGCATCATTGCATAAGTGTGAGTGTTGCCATGATAGCATGCTTGCCATGAGGCTATTTGCTTAATTGCTTAACTGCTTGAATGCCTGTGGATAAAGGCTTCATTACTTGAATTGGAACAATTCATGAAAATGTGAGTTTTAAGCCCACTTAGAGTGGCAAATCATCATGTTTTAAGCCCACCTTGTTTGGTAGCAAATCCACATTTCTAAGCCCACTTGAGAGTGGCAAATTCAAACCATTTTCAAAAACAAACATTGAATTGTTTTGTTCCAATTCAGGCGATCTAGTCTGTACTTGTATGCTGTGCGCATCACGTAGTAAGTTAGCTAAATAACCGGAATAAGAACACATGTGTTTTCAAAACAACATATCATGATTAGTAGAGGCCGATCCTTTGATTAGGCGAGCGGGAGTGCTCATTTCATGACCTTCCCCCCTCGTACCCAAGTTCTCGAGCTGAGGCAACTTTGGTGATGACGGACACGTGGCCTTAGGCACGAGTCAGGGTTTTCTAAATTTTCCAAAAAACAAAACATTTAGGTGGCGACTCTGGAATTTGGCAAAGCAGTCTATATTTGGCACTTCTTGATTAAAATTGATTTTCCAAAACGATTTGCCGGATTTGGACTCTTTGGTGATTTATCAGTCTTACATTGCACTTTGTGAGACTAGATACAGAACCGTGACAGGAGTCCGAACTGTAGTAACTATGAACCCAAGTCCGTGCCCTCTCTGAAAGGGGGGGCACGGAGGAAGTTCGGGCGGGCTACAAGGATCTTCATTTTCTGTATCTTGTGCTTCTAAACCATATGTACTACTTTTCTTCTTGGTTATGCTCGAAACTTTCCCTATTCTTCAACAGGGTGACAAACAAGGTTGGTTCAGTATCTAGAATTGAGGCGCATACAAGCTACCTAAACCTATGGGGCTTCCATACAGATTTCAAGCCAAGGATACACCCCTAGGTATTTAAACCAGACTTTAGTCTCGAAAATTCCGAACCTTTGCGTTCTAGGCCTCGGCCACTCGAACTCTAGTTTCCACCGGCTCAGTTGATCTCCTAGGAACTCACCGCAAACATAGGCAGGTGGCTATACTAGACCACTTGAATTCGTTCAGGCAGGACAAACACCAAAGGAATTGCACCTTTAGAGGATTTAAGGTCTCCTAGACCCAGAGAGTGCACAAGAGAGCGGTGGGAAGTGCATAAGACAGTGCTATATAGGTGCACAAGATAATGCGATGCAAGTGCACAAGATAGTGCGAGTGAGAACGAATGCACAAGACTGTGCAATGCACAAGATAGTGTGAAGTAAGTTGAAATGCACTAGACAGTGCAATGTAGGTGAAAGGCACTAGACAATGCGATGTGCGTTGAAATGCACTAGACAGTGCGATGTGCGTTGAAATGCACTAGACAGTGCGATGTACGTTGAAAGGCACTAGACAGTGCGATGCAAGTTGAAATGCACTAGACAGTGCGAAGTTAGTTGAAATGCACTAGACAGTGCGGTGTAAGTTGAAATGCATTAGATAGTGCGATGTTAGTTGAAATGCACTAGACAGTGCGATGTAAGGTTGAAATGCACTAGACAGTGTGATGCAGGTTGAAATGCACTAGACAGTGCGATGTAGTGCATAAAACAATGCGAATGGTGCACAAAATAGTGCTATGTGGGTTGAATGCACAAGACAATGCAATGGTGCACAAAATAGTGCGGTACAAAGCGAATAGGATAGTGTGATACAAAGTGCACAAAATAGTGCGATGCAAGGTGCACAAAACAACGCAATGCAAAGTGAAATGCACAAAATAGTGTGATGCATGTGAGTGATGCATGGTATGCAGAGGGAAATGAGTAGTACTAAGAGTAATGCGTCATGTACCTTACGAAATGAGTGTAGGGAAACTTGCCACAACTCATTGACATATAACACAAAAGGAGGCAACTTGACAAAACTATGTTTAAATGCAGAACAAAGTCAAGAGCAAGAGCAACCAATTACGCAGTTCAACTTAACTAGAGTGTAGAAACATGCAAGCATAATGCAAAGCACATGTATTAATCAGAGGGAAGATGGCAATCCCAAGAGAGTTTTGAAATGGTTGGAGACAATTTTCGAAAACTGAATCATATCAAAATCACCCTAATCCAAGGGAAAATGCCTAACAAATGGTTCTGAGCGGATAGAGAGAAAGGTTAGGTTCATGCCCCTTGTTCAATTGATGGCCCAATCAGATATACTGAAAATTGCCCTTAGTGCCCAGCCATTGGCCACTGGTTGGGTTCATGCCCCTTGTTCGATGGATGGCCTGATCAGATGTATTGAAAATTGACCTTAGTGTCTAGTCATTGGCCACTGTTTTCATCATTATGTAGGCACATGTAGTGGGGATCATCAGATCCGAGAAGAGTTGCCAACCCATCAGACTCATGCTTCTCCTCTGCTCCAGCATGTTTTGAGAATTTACTCATGTCTCCTCCAAAGCAGTGATAGATTCCTCATATACACTTTGCAATGATCATGAACGCGATGCCCCTTATATGGGCACTCTCAACTCGTTTATGAATTCCACGCATGGACTTGTTTTCGAGTTTGGAGCGAACATTTGTGTATGGAATTTTGACCATGTCACTCCGTTGAAATTTGAACGATAGACACACTATGGTGACTCGATAAAGAGTGCTTTTAAGCGACAAACACGCTATGATGACTCGATGAAAAGCGACATGCTATGGTGACTCGATACAGAATGACATACTGAGACAAACACCAGGCACGACACAACATAACTCATGATTGACACAAAAGCAGAAAAAGACTCAAGGTGATTGATCATTCATAGTGCCCCTAGTATTACTTATGCTCCCTTTAAAACTCAATTTCGTAAAAAATCGAGTTTTGATTCTTTTTTGCTCAAGATAGAGATTCTACTAATAAGTTCAAGTATTGAAAATTTCTCCACTTGTTGATTCAAGCTAGTTCTTTCTTACCCAACGCAAGTATATGATATGCACAGCAGTCGGTGTAGCTCATAGATTGATGCGAAGCTGACGACGTGAATTGGATAAGATGATTGAGTTGAGATGGATGAGATGGATATGGTTAAGATCGAACTTCAGGATGAAGTTGCCTACGTATCCCAAGAATGGGAATTAGGTCAATGTAGTTCATGATTGAGGTTCACTCAGGTGTTAACACTCTCCTTTTACGCTTTAACTTTTGCCAAAGTCGCCCCCTTTGGGGTTGTCAACCTTGCGAGCTATATTTTTTTGATTACTTATTTTTCATGCTCTAACTTTTTCTAGGTTGCCCTTTCAGGTTTTCAGCCTAGCGAGCCTCTCAAGGATAATGTTACAACATTTGTGTTGAATTTGATCAATAGTCATCCTTGCCCTAATCATTGGAACTAGTTTTGCCTTGATTTGAGCTTGGTTTTCCATTCTCTTATGCATGCCTTCTTTTTTTCTTTTCGCCCTATTTGTAAAATTGACTCTTCTTGCAATGCGGTACTTTCTTGCATCAGCTTCCCCGAATTCAGACAGAAGTTCCCTTCCTCACAGTTGATTGGATTTCATTCCAATGGGTGCCCCTGGCTTAATGGTTGACTTCTTTTTCTCTCTTTTTCTTTTCTCTCTTTTTTCTTTTTTTGTCTTTCCTCTTTTTTCTTTCTTTTCTTCCTTTATTTCTCTTTGAAATAATGGAAACACTAGGGGAGAAATTCTATGATTTGTGAGGTCTAAAAGCTACATTGTACTTATAGGTCTGAAAGCCGCCTTGTGCTTGCCAAAATGATCGCCTAACGGCGAAGAGAATCCCTAGGACAATGTAAAATACCACGCACAATTCTGAATCTATCTTCGCAAGTTTTGCAAAAGAAACAGCATAAAATTTTTGTAATCATGAATGACTTTGCGCCGATAAGTCAAAATTCACTCAAACTATTCGAGGGATCCTTCTCAATATTTGAGCTTATTAACAGAAACTCATTCAAAAATAAATTGAAAGCCTTTTTCTATTTGTGAAAGGTCACACATGCATCAATATGGGCACAATAAAATGATCAGAAACTTGACTCCTACTTTCTTATAAAGATGAAGACCTGAGGGTACACGAGAGCAACACAAAGAAAAAGACTCAATTGACGCAACAACTCAAGAAAAAACAAAAAAAAAATAAAACGCATAACATAACTATTTGCAGAACACAACTCAAAACAAAATAAGCATTTTTGAGATGAAAAGGGGGTTTTCTTTCTCCAAGTCCATCTGTAGAATTTCAAAAACAACTTCAAGTAGCCCACGGGAAGGTCCAAACCTACCTTCAATTCAGCAACACACATCTACACCTAGATGGATTGATTTCAGACTTTTAAACTGAGTCTCACAGACTAAGCCTCTGAATTATGTTGTCCCCACACATCTTCTTGATCGAAACAATTGTTGTTTCACACCATGCCCTAGTTCAGAAGGTCCTTTCCAAGTGCTTTTGACAATTTCCCTAGTTGAGACTGAGGTTCATCATTCCAACCACTAGTGCTGGCATCACTGCTTCGTCAAGCTTGAACTCGCCAAGATTGAGTAAACTTTCCATCCCTTCAAAGATTTTGTTCCTTTTGCTTAGATCGAAATCAGAAGATTTAGGGATGAACACAATGGGTTTGAGCTCAGTGGCGGGTATGCTGTGTTGGCTAGGGTAATGGTTGGTTGGTGGCAAGCTGTGTATGGATTTTATGTTATGGAATGGCAATCTATTGCCGTCAGAGAGAGGGTTATTAATAGCTTTGGGATTTTTAGGTGGGTTGATGACCTTTTTGTCAATTAGGTCTTGAATTTCATGGCGAAGGCGAAAGCAGCGGTCAATATGGTGACCGTGTTGCTGATGGAATGTGCAACATTGGGTAGAGTCGTGTTTAGGTGGGAGAGGATTAGGGAGAGGTTGAGGATTGAGTGGTTTGAGATACCCTTTCTCCATCAGTACCCGCAGTGCATAGGTTAGGCTCATATGGAGTTGGGTGAAGGTTCGTTTCGGGGAGGAGAAATCATTAGGTTTAGAAACATTGGCAAATGGGTCAGCAAGTGTTGGTCGAGTATTCCTGGGCTTGGGACTGGGATCAGGATTGGTATTTCTGGTAAAGCATTCCTTTTCATTGCTTGCTCCTTGATTGAAAATGCTCTTATCCTGAGCGACAAAAGTGTTATCCATAGTTTTTGCAACGACTTTAAGCAGTTGCTACTTGTTCAACCCTTTGACCTTCAAAGTCTTAATAGCCCACCAGAGTTGTGCATAAGGATCAATACTTGTCTCGGCTTTGTTCTTGGTACTTGCTTTTGCTTGGCCAAGGGATTGGGTGGCTATATCGAAGCGAGGACCATTTGTTGTTAATTTGTCATCACCCAAACTTGAGATAGTTTTGGGTTAGCCCTTTTCAATTATAGCTCTCCCCAAGATTAGAGAGCTTTTTGACGGGATCGAAACCCTAAATGTTAAATCTACCATCGTTCCTTGAAGGTTTTGAATCATTCCCAACATCTCAATAGTAGTGGATTCACCCATTTGGTGCCCTTAGCTTAGCTGAATCGTATTGGGTGCATCCATTATGCACAAATTAGTATTTTCTGGAATGAACACCTCAGGCTTTGGTAAATGGGCCGGGGTGATGTATATGCTGGGGTTGAAGGTAGATAGGAGTATATGGATGAGGTTAAGGTGGGTAGGAGATATTTGGTCATGGATGGGAAGTGGGTTGGTGGTAACATTGGGGTCTTGAGGTGGAGCTATTATCTGGTTGTCGATAAGATTCTAAACCTCATGACGAAGGCAATAGCAACGATTGGTGCCATGACCGCGTTACTGATGATACACGCAGTACTTGGTGGGGTTATGTCTGGCAGGGAGTGGGTCAGGCAGAGGTTGAGGATCAAGGGCTTTGAGATACCCTTTTTTCATCAAGAATTTAGTGCGTTGGCTAAGCTCATATAGAGGGGGGTGAACGTTCTACCTTGAGCTTGAGCTGGGCTGGCTGTTTGTGGGCTTATATTGGCAAATGAGTCGGCAATTTTAGAAGTGGCGACAATAGTATTGATTTCTGTGGGTTTGAGAATAGTGCTACTGCCATCAATGGTACTCCCTGAAAACACTCTCCTTGTTGGTTTGCTTGTTCTGGGAATAATCCCTTCGTTAAATGCACTCTCAATCTGAACCCCTAATTTATGCAAAGTTTTGAAAGTGAATAGTGGAGCAACTATTAACTTTTGTAGCATATCAAGCTCAAGGTTCTGCACCACTATCCGCACTTGGTCCCTCTTAGAAGGGCGATCTGTCATCTGTGCTGCCTTTGCTCTCCACCTTGCAACAAATTCCACAAAAGATTCTATAAGATTCTGGTGGGTTGCTTCAAGCTCTTGAGTGGTCATTTCAATTTGGGTATTGTAAGAATACTGATCAACAAATACTTCAGCCAATTCTTCCCAGTTCTGCTTCACCGCATCCTCCAACTTGGCATACCAAGTGGCTGCTATACCCGACAGGGTTCTTCCATATAGAGAAAGTTTATGAGGCTTAGTTAGACCCATCAGTTTCAGAACGTCCAAGAAAAGTCGGATATGTACCATAGGATCTCCAAACCTGTCGAAATGGTCAATGTGTGGCATTTTGAATCTGTCTGGGAGTCTTACGGCAGCCTCGGTGTACCCATCCTCAATGTCAGGAATGGAGTTAATTCCTTGTGCCTTTTTGAACTGCTTCTCAAGGTTAGCAATTTTTAACGAGATCGGGTCGAGATCATTAATGTCAAGGGGATAAAGCCCCTCATTAGGCTATACTAAGCGTCTGAAAACTCGAGTTTGAGCCAACCCTTCTCGGCGATTTGGACCTTGCAAATTTTCAGTTGGTGGAGGTGGATCAAAGTTCAACTGGGGGCCCGAGACTGGATGTGTGGTAGATGCCCCAGATGGGCATTGTATTTCAGCATTGGTCTCATCTTGCATGGCGATTCCCTGGTTTAACACCGCTATCATGGCCACAACTTCTTCCGACTCAGGCATCACGGTCTGGCTTGAGTTGGCAATTTTGGAAAAA
Organism: Camellia lanceoleosa; assembly: GCA_025200525.1. NCBI lineage: Eukaryota > Viridiplantae > Streptophyta > Magnoliopsida > Ericales > Theaceae > Camellia > Camellia lanceoleosa. Next base: position 124,897,045 of record CM045758.1, read on the forward strand.
TGGATGGGTGTAAGTTGAGAGCTGACTAACAAGGATTTTAACCCGGTTATATTTGATGGATTTGAACTGGATTGGTCTAGACGGGTTTGACTAGATTGGGCTTTTTTAGAGTGGGTCTTTTTGCATTGGTTGGATCTTTTCTAAGTTGGCTTTTTCGGAATCAGATGGACTGTGATGGGTTAAGGTTGGCACTGCTCCTTTTCTGGTTCAAACAAACCTGGCATTTAAGAAACAAATGCCTCTCGTCAGATTAGGAAATCAGGTATGCCAGTCAAAATAAAACAAGATACAATATTGGACCATGGTTATGGTTTTACTGAAAATTCACGCATATCAAACACAAAGCCTAGGATTTCAACCCAAATCTAATTCTGATATGATCCTCAAGTTTGAAAGGAATCGCCTCAATATTAAGACTCTCCGAGGATTGCATCATACATTCCCAAAGATTTTCACATATTGCACAAAAGCATTCAAAACACCTCTATGAGAGGTTTAGGGTTTCCCTGTCCTAGCTTTGTAGTGATCTAGGGTTCACTATATCAAACAAGCGGTTTCACGTAATCCTGTACAAGGGTGAGCATCCTGTCCAAATTCGGATCAGTTATTATGGCTTTTTGATATGCAACGGCCGAATGGTTAAAAAGGGTACCTCAGCAAGACTACCTAATATACCTCTCACACCTAACACCGAGAAGTAAAACGAGGATGAAACGGTACAGCGGTAGTCGAGATCCAAGGGTTATGTTCCTATCGTGGCAGAGCCCGCAACCGGTCAGCCTTTTGGCAAGCTTTTCAAGCAAGCCTCCAGCAAACCGTCCAGGAATAGCAGATGGCAAACACAGTGACTTAGGTGCACCAATGCAAATGCAATGCAAAGAAACATATAAATGTAGATAAAATTTCATATCATGAGTTCGAGTCAAGTTCTCTAAGTCCCTAGCGGAGTTGCCAGAAACTGTAGCTTGACTTTTTCGCGCCTCCTTTCGGAAGTTTGAAAGAAAGCCCTACAGTTTGGACTCCCACGGTTTTGAATCTAATCTCATAAGTGCAATGTGAAATTGATAAACAACAAAGAGTCCAAATCCTATAAATCTTTTGTAAAAATCGATTTTGAATCAAATTGCCAAAATTGGATTGTTTTCCCAGATATAGAGTCATCGCCTAAATATTTTATTTTTAAAAAATTTAGGAAAGCCATGACTCGTGCCAAAGGCCATGTGCCCATCATCACCAAGATTGCCTCGGTTCAAGAACTTGGGTACGAAAGAGGAAGGTCATGAATACATTTGAACACCCCCGTTCGCCCGATCAAAGATCGACCTCTACTAATCATGATACGATTTTTATCAACATTATATGCTCTTATTCTAGTTTATTAAGCTAGCATTATTATATGATGCGCACATCCAAGTATAGACTAAAATTGCAAGAATTGAAACATTTCAATTTCATGTTTGTTTTTCGAAAAGGGTTTGATTTTGCCACTTAACAAAGTGGGCTTAAAGTTTGTGAATTTGCCACTTGATAAAGTGGGCTTAAACGTACATTCACTGAATCATTCCAATTCAAGCAACAAGCCTTCATCCACCAGTACTCAAACAGTTTAAGAAGTAAGCACTTAGCCTCATGGCATGCATGCTAGACATGGCATCACTCACACTCATGCAAGTATGTTAAAGCACTAAAAACTCACCTAGTACTCCAAGCTAAGATAAAACAAAAGAGTTAGAAAAATATGCATGATTTCTAACTATACAAGATGGCTAATGCAACACATGCGATATGCAATTGGCTATGCTCGGCTACGTAACATGTTATTTGCAACAATTCGATAGCATGCGGTCTAAGCATGTATTCAAAGAAGTATTGAAACGATAATGCAGTTAGAATGATGAACCGAGCCTCGGTGCATGCAATAGAAATGAGTGGATGCAAACATGTGATATGCTAATTAAAACGTGATGCCCTAATCTAACCATCAAAAGTGGATAAATAAAAGGAAGAAAGACGTGGGGTTGGAAGACATACACATTATTACATTACACTCTCACGAAGGAGAGTCCGAATGAATAAACTAGCTAACTAGCTAACTAATTAAAGCTAAGCTAAAGCTAATTATTACAAACCAAAATGAATAACTAGCTAAACCAAACCAAAATGAATAACTAACTAAATTACTTAACTAATTATTACAACAACAAATGAACTAATTAGTTAACTAACTAATTAAATAATTACAACACAAGTGCAATTAATAATTAAACTAAGCAATTAACTACTCTGCCTCGGGAAATGAGAGATGTGCATGCGCATGCTTGGATTCCACCTGAAAAGACCATTGTTTTGCTCCTGTATGCCTCTGTTTGCATAGTTGAACATTTCCAGAACAACTTTGCTCCACCTTACCAACACTCTACTGAATTTTGCATCAGTGGCCAGCCAGCCAAAGATTAAGGTTGTTGGCCACCAGTCGGCCATGGAGGTGGTTTGTCACACCGCCATATGAAAAGTGGCCCTTTGCCTGAGTTCATCTTGCTCTTGAAGAAGAATGAACCCGTAAGTCATAAACTACCAATTTCACACTCTCAAATGTTTCAAGAGCTCAAATTCAAGCTCAAATAACCTAAGTAAGAAGCTCTCTAGGTTTGGTTTAGAGTGTTTGGGGATAAGCTATGCAAGTTGCAAGAGTGAGAGAATTGTAGAGAGAGAGAGGTTGTTTTTGCTCCCAAAGTTCTTTTAACCTTGAAATATGAGAGATAGGTCATGTATATATAGAAAGCATGAGTCTTAGGTCAAAAATATATATTCAACAACAGTTAGAGCAGTGTGGAAATAGCTTGAGGAAAATATCTGCAAAAAAAATCTGTTTTTGGTCACCAGTGGCTGGCTTGGACACCAGTGGCCGACAGTCGGTGGTGGCATTCCAATTAATGGTGATTGCGGCTAGCCACAAGAAAAATTTGCTTCTAGGCCCAACTTCAAATGAGCATATATCCTTCATCCAGACTCGATTTTAGGTCATTGTTGAGTCTAAATTAAAGCCCCCGAAGTCTACTTTCCAATGGAGGTGGCCTCACATCTAAATTATAGGTGTGAAATAAGATATGCCTATTTTAGTGAAGGTTGCTTAGTTTTGACTTAATCGGATTGATGCCTAACTTCAAACAGCCACATCTCCTTCATTCGGACTCGACTTTAGGAGATTCTTGTGTCTGAAATGAAGCCCCGGAAGTCCACTTTCCAATGGTTGTAGCCTCACAGCTAAAGTCTAAGTGTACAAAGAGATAGGCCTGATTTAGTGAGGCTGCCCAGTTCTCCCTTACAGTTTCAAGCCCAACTTCTTCCCCCAACTAGTTTTCTTCCTTCTCCTCTAATTTTCTTGAATTCCAAACCTCTAAATGAGATGTTTAAAAGATTTTTCAAAGAGTTCACCTCCCTTTCATTTATTTCCACTTTGTCCTTACTCGACTTACCAAAAAGTGCAATTTTAAACGAAATGCGAGCCTCAGAACATTGTAGAAACATTTCAAAAATATTTTGAAAGAGAGGGTTTTAAGGTCTAAAAAAAGTTTTGGTCAAAATAGTTTTGGTAAAAAATGGGGTGTAAGGTTGGGATTTAGAGCTCTTCTTACTAAAGAAATTGAACATTTGCACAACACAACTTTCATCATTGAGTGATCAATCAAAGGCGCCCAAGTTTTAAGGACAGTAAAAAATGGGGTGTCTACATGGTCGAGATACCATCTATTGTTACTGGATTTTGTCTTGAAACATACCTACAAAAAATTGATTTTTCTATTAGTACCCATATTTTCTTGGGCCCGTAAAAGTTAGAATTTGATAGAGTTGAAATATCTTTAGGAACCCACTTTTTTTTTTTTAGCAAAAAGATTTCTTTTAATAAGACATGATAGTAAAATATGACCTTTTTTACCACAAAAATGACACGTGACAAAAAATGACACGTGAGATGTGAGTGTCTAGAAGAAGCATAAATAAAATCATTTTTGAAAGTTTTTTCTTTTGAAAAAGGTTTATACCCAATTCCGGCTCTTTCAAATGTACGATTTTGACTTTTAAGAATTTATCCGAAGTGTCTCTTCCTTGAGTAAATTTTGAAAAAGTATTATTCAAATCTTCTATATTTTTATTCAAAGTAATTTTCTCTTTTTTTAAAGAATCGTTTTCAATTTTTAAATCATTTAGTTCCTTTTTTAAAATAGGGGATTCTTTTGATTTCAAAATTTTATTTTCTTTTTTTATCTTTAAAAAATCTTTTTGTAACTTTTTAATTTTATTAGATAAAGATTCATTTTCTTTTGTTGAATTTGCAAGCAATTTTTTAAGTGCAATATTTTTAAGGTCAAATTTTCCAAATTCATCATGCAATTCTTCAAATGCATGTTGTAATTCAACAAAAGAATAAGACTCATTATTTACATCATCGTCATCTCCAAATGTCATTAGGCATAAGTTGGCAACTTTATTATTGTTGTCATCATTTTTTGAATCACTTTTGTCACTATCTTCCCATGTAACAATCATGGCTCTTCTTTTGTCTTTCTTGTATTGTTTCTTGATTTTTGAACAATCGGCTTTGATGTGACTGGGCTTGTTACAATCATAACAAGTGATTTCAGTTTTCTTATTATTTTCTCCTTTTATAAAATCTTTTCTATTATATTCTCCTTTGTTAAAATCTCTTTTGAAAAATCTTCTTCCTCGATTATTTTTCATAAATTTTTGGAACCGTTTTGTTAAGAAGACCATTTCTTCTTCATCATCAAATTCTGAATTTTCTTCATCCTCCTCTTCACGAGTAGTAGTGGTTTTGAAAGCTATTCCCTTCTTTTTATTGTTGTCTTCTTCTTTATCCCTTTCTTTCATAAGGCGCTCATGTGTAAGAAAAGATCCCATTAGTTCGTCCAGACTTAGCTTTGATAAGTCCTTGGCTTCTATGATGGCAATGGCTTTTTTCTCCCAACTCTTAGGTATGACTTGAGTACTTTTCTTACAATTTCAGCATTAGTATATATTTTACCAAGAGATGTTAAACTATTTATAATATTAGTAAAACGAATAAACATTAGAGTAATGGTTTCATCAGATTTCATTTTAAAAAGCTCATAATTATAGACTAGCAAACTAACTTTAGACTGTTTAACTTGGTATGTTCCTTCATGAGTCATTATGAGTTTATCCTAAATTTCTTTTGCTTTACATATAGAAATTCTATTGAACTCATTGGCATCTAAGGCACAGTACAACATATTTATAGCTCTAACATTGACTTGAGCCATTCTCGTATCAGATTCAGTCTACTCATCTTCAGGTTTTGGTATCGTTTGGTCATCTACGATTTTGGTAGGAATTTTTGGACCATTATAAATAATTTTTTAGCACTCATAATTGTTAGATTGCATGTCCAAAGGATAATAATGGTGATGGGGATTCAAACATCATTGGTAAACCCATTATTTAGCAAATGAAATTATTTATTTAGACAACAACCAGAATAGACTTTGGCTTGATCTTAACATCTTTTAGCATCATGAATAGTGGACACATGTTGGGGTTTTTAACAACCCTATGAAAGAAGCTCAAATGTGCTATTGGCCCCCCTAGATGATCAATTTGAACAAATTGCTTCCTAGAAGATGTTCAAAAGTGCAATTAGTCCCCTAAAAGATCAAGTGAAGCAAATTGTTCCATGAATTTAATTCAATTGTAGCATTGTCTACCCTAAATTAATTGATCTTCTAGGGGGTGAACTGTACTTTTGAACATCTTTTCAAGGGGCAACTTGCTTAGACAGATATTTTAGGAGGCCAATTGCACTTTTGAACGTATTTTTAGGGGCAATTTGCTTGAATTAATATTTTAGAGAGCCAAATACACTTTTTGAGTATCTTTCAAGAAGAAAATTGTCAAAACCCTGCATGTTAACCACGAGTTACAATTGTTGCCCCAAAAGGCAAGGAGATGTGAAATGAAACAATGGTTTTTCAACAAAAGAAACTACCATTATAGTGGCTATAATCACATTAAATTGGATTCTTTACAAGCCATAGACCCGTGTTCTTGGGGTAAACTATATTATTTTCCTTATGACATGGCAAGGGATCCACAATCCAGATATTCCTTGTCCCCATGTCCCAAGACTTCTCTCCACCACATGATCAGGCTAGAGAGACCCATTGTGTGGTAGAGAGTGGCTTGAGACAAGATGACATAGAGGATATGGCCTCCGATAACACAGAATAGTAATATCTAAGGTAATCAAACATAAAAAGAAACTATTATAAGATGAGATAACATGTAGGAAGAAGGAGCACCTTCTATGTAATTGTGAGTTTCTAAAGATGATAACTTGTATATTCAACTTGTATTATGTTACAAAGTAGTCATCAGTTTATATAGCCCAAGCTATGGCTGAACAAGGAAAGATTGAAAAAGGAAATACGCCTATATGCCTAATTTACGCCTAATTCCTAATATACACAATGCCATATATACACACAATGCCATATATACACGATACATTCTTACACCCCTGCTCAAACTCAAGGTGTTTTAGCAGAAAACACTGAGAGTTTGCTAAGAAGAAACTGAAATCGAGCAGTAGGGAAAGGCTTGGTGAAAAAGTCCGCAAGTTGCAAAGTCGAGGAGATAAAAGGAAACGAGATAGAGCCAGACTGCAGATGCTATCAGACAAAGTGACAATCAATCTCAATGTGTTTCGTCCATTCATGGAAGACAGTATTGTGGGTAATTTGAATAGCACTATGGTTGTCACAATAGAGAGAGGTCGGAGAAGATTGTGGGACACCCAAATCAGAGAGAAGACAGCGAAGCCAAATAAGCTCAGCAGTAGCATGAGCCATAGCACGGTACTCAGCTTCGGTAGTAGAGCGAGCAACAACAGTTTGTTTCTTGCTTTTTCAAGAGATCAAGGAATTGCCAAGAAACATACAGAAACCAGAGGTGGACTTGCGATCATTAACATCACCAGCCCAATCAGAATCAGCATAGGCCACCAAGTCCAAAGAGGAAGTAGAGGACAACAGTAAGTCCTGAAAGATGGTACCCCAGAGATAGCGAAGAATGAGAACCAAAGCAGCCCAATGGGGAGAGCGAGGAGCAAAAACGAAACCACATGAACAGCAAAAGCAAGATCAGGGCGAGTGACAGTCAAATAAACTAAACAATCTACAAGCTCGCGATAGAACGTGGAATTATCCAAAGGGACACCATTAGTAGAGTTAAGCTTCACATTAAGCTCAAGAAGAGTATCAAAAACCTTAGTATCAGTAAGACCGGCACGGTGAATGACCTTATTAGCATACTTGGGCTGAGACAAAAAATAGCCCTTTGGAGAAGAGGCAACCTCAATACCAAGAAAATATCATAATGGACCCAGATCCTTCATTTTGAATGTGCGGAAGAGATGTTGCTTAACCTTAACGATAACAGTAAAGTCAGAGCCAGTGATGATCATATCATCCACATAGAGTAGGAGAGCAACAAAACCAGCCGAGGTATGTCTTAGAAACAAAGTAGAGTCGGAAGCAGAAGGATGACACCCAAGCTCAGTAACAGTAGTCTGAAAACGATCATACCAAGCACGAGGAGACTGCTTCAAACCATACACAGCATGCTGGAGATGACAAACCTACCCAGAGGAGTGGAGAAGGCCAGGGGGAGGACGCATGTAGACCTCCTCAGTGAGATGACCGTTAAGAAAATCATTCTTAACGTCCATCTGATAGAGAGGCCAATATCGAATAGTAGTAATATAAATCAAGGTTCGGACAGTAGTCATCTTGGCAACAGGAGCAAATGTCTCCTTATAATCAATACCATACTCCTGCGAGAAACCCTCAGCAACCAAGGGAGCTTTGTAGCGCTCGAGAGAACCATCAAAATGAGTCTTGACTTTATATACCCATTTGCAACCAACCAGATTCTTGTCAGCAGGCAAAGGAACCAACTCCCAAGTGTTAGTCTTCTGCAAGGCAAACAACTCATCCTCCATAGCTTAAACCCAATTAGGATCTTGATAGGCCTTCTTATAAGACTGAGGTTCTGAAAAAGAATGAATAATAGACAACAAAGTACGATAGGAAGCAGAAAAACATGTATTAGACCAACCCAACCTGTTTGGAGGATGACGCTCACGAGTAGGATATCGGTGTGCAGCAGGATCAAAGTCATTAGAAGCAGAATGAGCAATAACAGGAGTAGAGACAATTGGTGGTGGGGGAACCTTGCGACGAGAATAAGCCAACAACGAAGGGGAAGAAAAAGCCGAAGGAGGAGAAGGAGCCATGGGTGACGTAGACAGAAAATGAGGAATGGCTTCAGGAGGAACAGTGAAGATGTACTCATTAGACGGGGCCTCAGAAGAAAATGGGTTAATGTGAACCAAATCCTCATTGGAAACGGAAGCAGTGAGAGTGGACAGCTACAAGTAAGACAGACGTTTGAGAAAAGCAACATGACGGAAGACATAAAGGGGACGAGAGACAGGGTTGTAACAACGGTAGCCTTTTTGAGTAAGACCGTAATCCAAAAAGACACACAAGACAGACCGGACACTGAGTTTGTTCCTATCTTTATGGGAAAGGAGGACAAAACAAGCAGACCCAAAGACACATAAGAGGAAATAATTGGGAGGTTGGGAATATAGAGCCTAATAAGGGGATTGACCGGGGAGTAAGGGAGTCGGCATGCGATTAAGGAGGAAAGTAGCAGTAAGAACTGCCTCACCCTAGAATGGTGCTGGAACAGAGGCAGAGAGAAAGAGAGATCGAGCTGTTTCAATAAAATGACGGTGTTTACGCTCAACGCGACCATTTTGGGCAGGGGTATTAGTATAGGAGGTTTGGTGAATGGTGCCCAATGTAGCCAAATACTCACAAAATTTAGTTTTAAAGTATTCCCCACCAAGTCAGATCAGAGGATTTTAATGGTGGCTCCAAACTGTATAGTGATCATAGACTGAAAGGTACGATATATCTGGTAAAAGTCAGATTTATGAGCCATAAGATAAACCCAGGTATAGCAGGTACAATCATCAACAAAGGATATATAGTACGCAGAACCCCCTTGAGTGAGAACATGAGAAGGTCCCCAGGTATCAGTATGGACAAGAGAAAAAGATGAAGCAGAAATAGAAGTACTGTTATTAAAAGGTAAAACTATCATTTTAGTAAGTTTACATCCTCGACACTCGTTAATTTGACTAGGGGAGACTTTACCTAACAATCCTGACTAAGCTAAAGACTACAAACGGTCAACAAACAAATGACCTAAGTGAGAATGCCATAAGTAAAACTGATTCGACTAAGAATCTAACTGAAAAGATGAATGTGCAACGGGGGAGGTAGACAGAGGAATGTGCAGGCTTTCCACCACGTAGAGATCTCCAACTCTACTGCCAGTTCTTATCTGCTTCTTGGACACCCGATCTTGCACACAACAGATAGAAGAAAAAAAGATAATATCAAAACTAGAAGCATCAAGTTAATTGATAGAAAGCAAGTTAAGAAACAGTTGAGGAACATAAAAAATAGAGGAAATATTAACAACATACATGGGAGAGGGTAAAATAGACCCAATAGATAGGACAGACATACCAAACCCATTAGAAGTATTGATAGTAATAAGAGAGGGAGGGGGGATACAGTTTTGGAGTAAGGAAAGGTGAGGAGTCATATGATGAGAGGCACTAGAATCAAAAAGCCAGACCGAGGAAGGAATACCTAAAGAAGACCCAAGCAAACTTGAATGAAGCAAGGTGAGAGCAGAGGCAGATAGAGATGACTGAGAGGTGGACATGTGATGCTGAAGTTAAGCAATCTAGGCACGCAAAAAAGCCAAGTCAGGATCAGAAGCTGGAGCAGATACAGTATAAGGAGTAGGAGGTCGAAACTGTGTTTGAGGCGGCTGAAAAGACTGAGCAGACTGACGGCCTTTCTTGGGTCAGTTGTAGTTCCAATGGCCTTTCTGGTGGCAAATGTACACTCATCAGAGGCTAGTGGCCCCTTCTTGGGTTTCGCATGGCCTTGAAGCTGATGTGGTGGTGGGGTTGACAACAGAGGAGGTTGAGTAAGACCCAAGAAGACAGATGGAGACAGAGTCTAACTGGCCATCTTAAGACGGGTTTTCTCAAAAAGGAGCTCATGAACAATAGTATCCACACTGGGAAGAGGAGACTGATGAAGGATACCACCACGGATAGCCTCATACTGAAGGGAAAGAGCTGTCAGAAATTGGATCAGACGACCATTTTTCCAAAACCGTAGATAATCATCTATCACCTGGATGCTAGGAGGCTCCATCAAAGCAAGCTGATCCTAGAGACCAGTCATCTTAACATAAAAGTCCTGAATAGACTTATCCCGCTGGAGAGCACCCTGAAGAGCGGTTTCCAACTCATTGGGTTTAGTAACTAGTGTCCATATGTCAAAACATTTTATGCATTCATCTCTATACAATCATATGGAAACGGATCAAGAGAACCTACATATATATATAAGAATAACATAACGTAAAGAGGTTATGAATGAATGTCATGAAATCAATTCATTATACAAGATTTCCAATCTTTCAATCAATATTTCAATCGATCATATGTGGTACATCCATTAGCCTATGGTCCAACAATAATGATGGCCATCAATCAAGATGGTTCCACAAGGAAACTAAGGATGCCGACATACATTCATTCAATAAACAATAATTCAAAATGAAACCATTTGAACATATCTTTACAGATTAGGCTTATAGCGAGCCAACCCTAATAGAACACACACTAAGTCTTGGAAAGGATGACAATTAAAACCCTAAATTGTGGTTCTATGTCCAAATCCTCATTAAGATGCTTTAAACTAGGCCTAAGAATGCCTAGGATGCGATGAGGATGCGAAGGCATTTTCAAAAGTTGATGCTCAATTTTAAAATCAAAGGGTTCGCCGCGAGCCACCAATCAATTTCAGTTGCCTTCCTAGCTCAAACCAAGCATTCTCAACTCAATTCTCGACCTCTTGGGCTCAAATTCTGGAGAATACATCCCAAAACAATGTATAACAAGTTTCAAAAGCCAATTTATGAATTCAAGCCCCAAAGGTGAGTCAATTAGAACCATTTTTCAAAACCCATTTTCAAGAACACTTTAAAACATGCAATGCATGAGTTTCAAACCAATTTCAATCTTAAAATCTTGCTCCAAAGAGCTCAATAGTTGGCAAATGAGATGAAATCATGGACTTAATATGACTATGAGCTTGCATGTACTAATTAGCCAAGAATTCAACTTCAAAAGTCAACAAATTCAACATGCATGCATGAATTCTAGCATGAATGAACCTATGTGAACTCAAACATGGTTTAATCCTACAATTGAGCAAGAACCATGCAAAATGAAGCTCCAAGATGGCAAGAAGATGATGTATTCACTTACCTAAGCGTTGATTCAAGGTAGGAAGCTAGATTAGGCCAAGTTACACTTCAATTCCTAGCCAATTTCCAAGATGAACTCTCTCTCTCTCTCTATGCTCTCTTGTTTGGTCGGTTAGGGTGTGAAAGAAATGGCTGATCAAATGTCTATCTAAGTGTATAGACTCAAGTACAATGATAAACAAGTTGTCCACTAGCCATGGCAATTCAAGTTCATAATTACTCTTTTAATCTAATGTAATCATTCCTAATCAATTTTAAAATATCATTAAATCACAAATATTATGATAAGGCCTTCAATTAGCGCTTAAACATAAAATGCAAGATAATCATACACTCAAAATTCAATAGACAAACTCATTCGTTCATCCTTTAGCAATAATTAGTATATAATTGGTTATCATACCGTTTGGCAAAGTTGGACTACTGATAGACTTAGTAAATACGCCCACATCTCCTTTGCAGTGGAATATTTAGAGAACATCAAGCCAATGCGATCTTCCACAGAATTGTGGAACCAAGTCATAATTTGAGCATTATCAAAATCCCAAGCATTACATGCAGCCTCATATCCTTATTTCTTGGGATCAGATGGCCAAGGGACTAAACCAGAAACATAACCCCATTTTTTACGGCCGACGATAAAATTTTTCATAACACTGGCCCGATATATGTAATTGGAACCAGTTAGTTGACAACTAATGGCATGACTTTTGTCTTCAAACATGATGAGAACTTAGAGGGGGTCAGATTGCAAATACCAGAAAACCTTGGGGTTAGAGTGAAATAACTAGCAAACCAAGAATACTTAGCAATAACACCACCAAAGCTGAGAACCAAATCACAAACTAGAAGAGGAGGGCCAAAGGTGGTTCTCGACTTGTCTGAGACAGAGTATAACAGCAATCGCGAACTAGAAACAAGAATTGCGAGTTCGATAATGGTCAGAAGTAGATCGCGACAAGTCTGAGATAGAAAACCATTGGTCGCAATGAAGAAGACAGAGTACATAAGTGACGATTGCGACATGAAATCTCAGGTCGCACAACGATTGCGACTTTTGTTAATGACGATTACAATTTCTGAGGCTGATGGCTAGGGTTTCGGACACAGCTATGATACCATGTGAGTTTCTGAAGATGATAACTTGTATATTCAACTTGTATTATGTTACAAAGTAGTCATCAATTTATATAGCCATAAGCTATGGTTGAACAAGGAAAGATTGAAAAAGGAAATACGCCTATATGCCTAATTTACGCCTAATTCCTAATATACACACAATGCCATATATACATGATATATTCTCACAGTAATATCTATTGAGGAATTGTTGTCAATATAAATGGCCCCAATTGTGGATTCAATTGTGTCAGCGAGGACTTTTGAAGCATCGACGAGACCACTGGAGTGCAAAGGGTAGTCTTTAATTACATCCATAAATTCTTGAATATGCACAAGTTTATCATACATTGTCCGAAATCCCGTAAGCACCAAAAAAAAAAAAAGAAAAAAAAATCACCAATCTATGTAACGAGCTATAGCTCATGTAAAATTATAAAAAGTTTTAGTAGTTTCTAGCCCTGAGTTTGATTGAACTGAATGAATTTGAACACATCTCATCACCACTCAACACAAAATGTGTACATTATTGAGAGAGTTGCTGATCTCACTAATCCAGGAGGGGTTTCTTGGAACAATGCTTTGTTGAGCCAGGTCTTTGACAGTCAAATAGTAGCCAAGATTCAAGCAATCCCTATTAGCCAGTTAGCTTCAAGGAATAGAATAGTACAACCGAATTCAAATTCCGGAGTATGTTCTATCAAGAGTGTGTACCAAAGTGCCACAATTGAAGCATGCAATATAGAGGGGAGGAGAAGCAGCTCTTCCTATCACGTTCACTGCAAAGTTTTGAAGATGATATGAAACTTAAACATGAGTCCAAAGGCACCTTCCTTTCTTTTGAACCGTAGATATTTTATTCAAAGGGAAATTTTAAAATGATCCCTTATGCCCTATATTTGGAGAGGATCCAGATCCAGTTGAGCACCTAATCATTTGATGTCCTTGAGCGAAAAAGATATGGAATAATAATCCCTTTAATCTTGAAGTATTGAGGTTCTTTGTTACTAGAACTGATGTATGGTTGTTAAGAGATGGTATCTCCATATCTCAGAAAATGTCAAGACCAGAATCATCCTCTGAGTTTTATATCATATTTATGCTAAGGAATCAGTGGGTGTATTTGAACTTTGGAAACCTAACAACTATGAGGTACTGTTAAAGGCTAATAATCCAATTGCAGAGTATGCTTCAGCTACTTCTAAGCTTTTGAAAAATGGGACTACGGGGAAGACTTCTCACTCATGGGTTCCCTCTCCCTCATCAGTCCTCAAAATTAGCTCTGATTTGCTTTACAAGAACACTTCCTTTCTGAATTTTCTGGAATTATTATTAGAGATGACAGGGGTTCATATGTTAGCTCAAATTGCTCAATGTTTTACTCTCTTCCAACTCGTTTGCCTAATTCTTCACCCAACAACTAATCCTATTCTCCTAGCTTATTATCTGTAATTTTCACATCTCCAGTACAACCTTTCTAGTATCTCTCTATTTGCTTCTCTTTGCACTAATGAAATTAAAGCAACAAAATAAATCAAAAATAAAAATGATTTTGAAACTATTTACTTGTCTATCAAGTAGAGGTTTGTTGTGCCTCAAATACCTATGCAAATTAAGCTTGACAGCCACACGTGCGAGCTTCTCCGTGTCAACATTGGCGTCTCGGAGCCGAGTCAGCTTCCCTGGCATCAAATCTGGGTACGAGAAATAGTCCTGTTTTGCGATCAGAAGATTCAAAATCGAATCACCGATGTACTCGAGTCTCTCGTATGACGACGACGAAGATGAAGAACACTCCTCTTGGAATGAACCGTCCGTGAAGGCTTGTCGTAACAAGCTCAGATCTTTGAAATTGTAGCCTATGATTTCTTTGACCTCTTTTAGGTTCAGAATTGACTCGGTAATTGTGTTCTGATACTCCTTAAGAATTGAGAAATCCGAGTATCCAATGAGGAATGTTTATTGTTTTGGCATATCCCTTGAACATACTGGCACATTTATTCTAACTTTCATACGGAGCACAAACCCACATTATGAATATATTGGTTTGTACCAAAAGGGATTCAAGTTTCGAAAGAACATGCTTGAGGACATTGATAGGCTTGTAGTATATTTTAGAGACATATTAATGATTCCCAACATGACTTGAGGCCCTCAATCTGATCGGTTGCTACAATGGTGCCAACGCAAAGCCCTGCAACTAGGGGCTCATCCGGTGGATCTTTTGGTAGTGGTGGTGAGTGGAGTGGTTCTGGCAGTAATGATGGTGGCCGGAGAGGTCAGTTAATGGATTGAGAGAGAACTTCTACACCAAGTTCGCGATCAGGAAGGGGCGATTATAAAAATGGTGGCAATTGAGATGGGCATCCAAGTGGGGTTCCAAGGATTTTTGGTGGATGTAACCGTGGCCTAGGCGGCCGGGGGAATATTCATAGGCATGATTTAGACTATAGTTCTCAAAAATGGGGTACCAAGGATGGTGGTGAAGGATGAAGCAGTTTTCCAGGTGCAAAGTTCAAAATTCACAAGGCAGGGAAGCTTTTCTTAGCAGTTAGGGTGGTGGTGGAAGCGGTGGAGGTGGCAACAGTGATGGTGGCAGCGGTGGTTGGGGTAGTAGTAGCGGTGGCGGTGGCGGTTAGGGCAGTGATGGTGGCGGCGAAGGTGGTGGTGGATTAGGTGGAAACGATGCCGATGTTGGGAGTTCTGGCTGGGGAGGCGCCAAGAAAAGTTCTGCCCCACAATATCGGCCGGTACGTACATACTGGCCGATTTGTACTGAAAAATTAGAGTGCCGATTCGAATGTGGACCGGTATACCGGTGAGAATGAAATTCACAGCCGCAGCGGCCGGTTCTTGATATGTATCGGCCTGAATCCGATACGCGAGCAATATAGTTTCGATACATGTTTTCTATCGCCGGTACGGCTAAAAATGGAACAGAGAACCTCCTGCAAAAGCAAAAATAATCGGTCAGTACAGATGACAATGGAGTAGAGCACTTGCAAAAACAAAAGCAAATGCAGAAAAGAATGGGAATAGCCAATCACATACATGTACATCACCCACTCAAACCTTTCACTTCAAGTTTTTTGTCTTCTTCAAGCAATACACAGACTTACGGACCATAAATTTGTAACAACCTCTAAACAAAAACCCTCAATCAGACCAAACCCAAATCCTCAATCAAACCCAAATCCATCTCCCAGTGGCATCGATCTTGTAAAGTATTGTAGGGAGAAGCATCAAATTGAACCCAAACCCATCTCCCAGTGGCACCGCTTTCAAGCTTCTTCTTTGAAGGTTTGTTGTGTCATGCTCTGTTTTCTTCTTGTGTTCTGTTTTGTTTTTTTTTGTTTTCCTTTTTTCTATTTCGTAGTTGATTTAAGCCACTATTCTGTGGTTATATTATGGTATGGGATGGGAGATATTTTAATATATATATTTATGATTGTTCAAATATTTATATATATATATATATATATTATTATTTTCTTAGCAATGTACCTGTAGAGTATGTTTCATACTTATTTCACTTCTTCATTCCTTTAAGTTGATTTATTAGACTCACTGTTCATGGACCTATTAAAACCAATAAATTAAGTGGTAGCAGTGTATATTGAATCTGCTTGATTGACTTTCACTACAATTTTCAAAACTTTTGCCTGTCAACAGCTTGATTGTTCATTGTTTTTTTTTTTTTTTTTTTTTAAAAAAGAGGTTTAATATTTTAGATTTTTTATTTTATTTAAAGAGGTTTAATTTGTCAGATTTTTTTATTATTTAAGATTTTTTTAATCTGTCAATTTTTTTATGTCAGATTATTTTTAAAGAGGTTTCATCAATTAGAATTTTTTTAAGAAGTTTAATTGTTAAGTAAAGAGGTTTAATATTTTATATTTTTATTTTAAATGCATTATTATTAGTAACTAAATTAGAATTACAATATTTGTTAATTGAAAACTGTTATTGTAGATAATTGAAAGTTATAATGGCGCACAGAGGTGGTTCTAGTGGAAGACCTCCAAGTGATGATATTGGTTGGAAATTTGGAATTCCACTAGAAAATACTAGGCATAAAATTAGGTGTACATTTTGTGGAAAAGAGCTAAATGGTGGTATAACTAGGTTGAAGCAACATTTGGCCCATATGAAAGGTTAAGTTGCACCTTGTGCTAATGTCAGTGGTGAAGTTCGAACACTAATGATGGATCATTTGAATAATTATAAGGGCAAAAGTCTTGACAAAAGGAAGATGAATGAGGAATTAACTGAACAAATTAGAGCCAATCAATGTGATGATGATGAAAATGATGAGGAGGACCTAGAAGTGGTTATGGCCCGACAAATTAGGGCTAGTGATGTTGAGGTTGCACCTTCTCCTGGTTTTGTTCGGCAAAGTCATAGTGTTCGTGAGGCTAGTACATGTAGGAAATGGATTAATACATTCTCTCAAGAAGTTCAATTATTCGACATAGATGTGGATCTTCATAGGACCAAAGGCAACAAACAATCCAAACTCTCCTCTAGATTCTTGAAAGAAGCATAGAAAAAATTAGGAAGAGCAGTTAGCTAGTTTGTATTGTTCACTTTGGTGCCTACTAATGTTGTTAATTCTAAATGGCTAGAACCAATGTTGGATACTGCAAGAGAGGTTGGAAAAAGAACAAAGCTACCTAGTTCTTATGAAGTAAGCCTCTAACTTAAAGTTTAAAAAAACTCTTTCTATGTTTAAAAATAAATAAATTATTAAGATGCTTGTTAATAGTTTTTGTTTGTTATTTATTATTAAACAGGTAACTGAAGTGTATTTACCAATGGAGTATGAAGCTTTACAAAATTGGACAAAATCTCATAAATCTAGTTGGCCTGAGAGGGGTGTTACAATTATGTGTGATGGATGGTCTGGGCGCACAAGAAAGTACATTGTTAATTTTCTTGTGTATAGAAATCGTGGAACAATTTTTCAAAAGTCTGTGGATGTAACTGATGTACCTAGTAGGACAGTTGATTATTACTTGGGCCTCATGGACAAGGTAGTGGATGAAATTGGAGAATAATATGTTGTGCAAATCGTAATTGATAATGAAGCTGCAATAAAGGCAGCTAGTTACAAACTCATGCAAAAAAGAGAGAATTTGTATTGGACATGATGTGCAGCTCATTGTATTGATCTTATGTTAGAGGATATTGGGAAGAAAAAAAATTGTAGCAAAGGTGTTGGATTGTGCAAAAGTAATCACACACTTTATTTACATCTCTAATTAGGTCGTAGATTTCATGAAGAGATTCACTGGAGATAGAGAGTTGTTACGTCCTGTCTTCACACGGTTTGCAACCAATTTCATTACTTTGGAAAGCATTGTTTACAGGATATGTTTCATTCTCAAGAGTGGAATCACAACAAATGGTCCAAAAAGGATGATGCAAAAGAAGTGAAAAAAATTATACAAAGTAAAGATTTTTGGACCAAGGCGGCAGATGTATTAAAAGTTTAAGAACCACTTCTAAAGGTGCTTAGACTTGTAGATGGGGATGAAAAGCCCACAATGGGTTTTATATATGAAGCCATGGATAGAGCAAAGTTAGCCATCAAACAAAATTGTCGATATTATGTAGATTATTGGAAGATTATTGATAATCGATGGGCTTTCCAACTACACACGGATTTGCATGCTGCTGGTAAGTAATTTTTAATTTATTTAAATTATAAATTATGCATTCCTTTGTCTCACTTTTATTATTATTTTATATTTGAATGTAGCTTATTTTTTAAATCCCATATTCCAATATGGGGAGCACCTTTCTAATCATCGAGAAGTGATGAGTGGAGTTAGAAATGTGATTTCGAGACTTCTACCAGATTTAAACAAGCAAATACAGGCGATAAACCAAGTTTGTCATTATTTAATATTAGTTAAATTGATAACTTATTATTTGACTTGTGAATTGTGTTTGTAAAACTGCTTATTACCTTTTGTTCATTGCAGATCTCTTTATTTTGTAATAAAGAAGATTCTTTTAGTGTTGTGTTAGCACAAAGAGCAGTGAAAGCAACAAATCCTGGTAATTATTATATACTCAATCAACTATTAACTATTTTAATTACATATTATTGTTACATTGTCAACACTTCTATATCAAATTATAACATAATCACTAATGATTGATTGATTTGTATATAGCTGAATGGTGGATCCATTATGGTACATCGGCTCCGGCACTTCAAAAAGTGGTTATGAGAGTATTGAGCCAAACCGCGTCTTCTTCTAATTGTGGGTGCAATTGGAGTACATTTAGCCTGATACATATACAAAGATAAGGAATTAGTTGAAGTATAAAAAATTAAATAAACTTGTTTATGTGTATTACAATATGAGGCTAAAGATTATACATGCAACACGAAAAAGCCAAGATGATAGAGAGGAATCTTTTAACCCCATCAATCTTGACTATGTATTTGAAGAAGATGATCTATCAACTCCATGGCTTCAAGAGAGAGAACATGCAGTCTTGGATGATGAAGATAGCTCAAGTTGGTTGATTGTTAATGATGATGATGAGGGAGATCATGCCACTAGTAGCCAAGCACCTCAACACCATCAAAGAGCAGGGTCTGCTGGAAGTGGCTCTAATGAGGGTCGCGGTTTGAGTCCACCTAGTGGTAATGGAGATGATAGTGATGGCAGTCGTCCTCCAACAGGTGGCGGTAGTGGTGGACAATGGGAGTCTGCAGGTTCTTCACATGGTAGTAAAAGCAGTATTCATCATATTGATCATGATTGGAACATGAATTCTACACAGCAGCGACGACATTCTATTTTTGCTCTTGATGTAGAAGCATCAATTAGGCGTTCACGACATATTGATGATATTTATAGTCATCGTGACCTTAGAAATCAATTTGGACATCTTGGAGTTAGACAAGAAGATGGAAGGTGAACTCAACATTGGCGACCAATATGCCCAGTACCATATCCTTATTACCCTCCTCTAAGTCAACCACCACCACACATCTATCAACCACCTTATATGGGAAATTGGAACTACTCTCAACAACCTCATCAATATCCATATACAAAGGGTTTCAATTATGGTACAGGGGGGCTTGCAATGACACAACAACAATCAAGTAACAGTGGCAGCAACAACATCACTAATGATCAATGCACTTTCAATAACTACTACCAGGAATATCAATATGGAGAAATAGGCCAACCAATTCATAGTGATGATCAAAGTGATGTGAGATATGGAGATCCTTCTGTACTACCACGTAATTCTTTTTATTACTAAGTTTTAGAGTTTTTGATTTTTAGCAGATTGTTTGTATGCGATTATAACTGAAACGAATGATTTATTTTCATGTCCCTCTTTCTCTTATTAATTTGTTGTGCATTTGGAAGTATTTCATTGCCGAAAGTAAGTAAAAAAATATTTCCACATCAATTTTTTTTATTAAAAGTTTAACATATATGTCAAATAAAAGCTTGAGACTAAAATAAATACATATCATTTAGTTGAAAATGAGTCAAAAGTGCCCCTACATATCAAAATTTTGATTAAAATATGATAAATTAAGGCTAAAAGAGTTTTTAAAAAAATGCATAAAATTGAGTTTTTGAGGAATTGTTAATGATTTTTGAAATTTCATGGCGGTGACACCCGATTCCCGATACGTACTAGTCGATACTACCGATACTGATACTCCGCAATTGATACCGTTATGTTACCCGATACCGTGATTTAGAACTATGGCAGTTGGGGTAGTAGTGATGGTGGCGGCGGTGACGATGGTGGTGGTGGTGGTGGATCAGGTGGGAATGATGTCGATGCTGGGAGTTCTGGCTGGGGAGGCACCAAGAAAAGTTATGCCCCACAACAATCTGGTGGCAGTGGCAGTGGTGGTTGGTCTGGAAGCAGTAGTAAAGGTGGCGGTGAAGGCTAGTGATATGCCTAAATTCTATTTCAGCATTCCCATGTTTAGAGTTTACATAATGATGGGCTTTAACGATGAGCTTTTTAATTTTGTAGTATTGCTAAGTTTTGCCTTTTATGTGAAGGCTAGTTTCACCAAACCAAATAAATACATATATATGCATTGACGTGGTTCATAAACTGAATACTCTTATGATTATGAAACTAAAACAAGGCAGATGCTTAGATCCCAACAGAGGCCTATATAGAAGAATACATGATTTTGCTCAATCAAAATAGATGCACACAACAAAAATGAGAAGAAAACCGTGCATATGATATGCGCGTGATCATTCACCATTTCTCACTTGCTTCATGTGAACAACAAACAAATTTATGACCAAAAAAAGTTGAGAGAACTTGAGTATTTTCATGACAATTTCCACTAAACATTAAATTCAATGAGATACCATAACAGAGTTGTTACATGTAAATGCGTTACAGATGAATGAAAATAGGTAAAGAAGAGATGTTAAATAAAGAACAAATCACGTGTTAAATGCGACTTTGAATTTTGTCCTTTTATTTTCTAATTCTTGAAATGATATGAAGTCATTGCATAAAATTATGTGTTCATACGTAGTAACTACATTCCAATTCGCTATTATTGGTCATCGTTGTTGTTTTATGCACTCAACTTTCTCACAATTTCATTGTATGCATTATTGGTAGCTCTGTTCAGTGCAATTAACTTCTTGGAGCTATAAATACCTGTTGCAACAAACTCACTGTCCACAAAAACATCAATAGCCCCAGTTTCCTTCCATAAATCTACAAATCCTACTTAAAATGCATGCTTTTGGCAAAGTTTGTAGAACTTTGTTACATTATGTGTTTGGAGTGTTGCTGGTTTGATTATCGGCTCCAACAAACTCTTGACTACTTGAAAGGGAGATAGAGAACTGCATTAATATGTATGGTCATCCTACTTTTCTAGTAGCTGAAATTGGTACCGCTAAACAATGGTGGTATATTGGATGCTTGTCGCTTAGGTAAAGAATAGCTAAGAGTTGCCATAATTTACTTTGAGATAGTTAAGTCACAAAAACTAAAGTCCTTACTCTGATACCAATTGTTATCCCAGGTAGACAACCCAATAGGGGGGTGAATTGGGTTATTAAAAATAATTTCACAATGTTAAATATGTTAATCTAAATATTCAAATTTTAACAAATAAAAACAAAGCAATAATAATCAGTATAAAAATAAAGGAGATAAAGAGAGAAAATCAAACACAGAGATTTATAGTGCTTCGGTACATCGGGCATACGTCCACTCCTCAAGGATCCTCCTCGAGAATTTTTTCACTATCAAAATGAACCAATACAACGCCAAAGCTTCACCAAACTTGTGGATTTTACACAGGTCTTACTCTCATTTGTTGAGCCTCGCTAAACAATAAATGTCTCGCCCTTACAAAATTTCTCTCACAAAATAATGAATAAAAATAAGAGGTACTTTAACCCTCTTTTACAATAATTTTTTTACAAAGAGTAGATATGAAAGTATAAGAATAAAGACTACATTTATATCTGAAAGTGAAAGAGCAGAATACAAAATACACTCAAAATTTTGAAGCACACAGATTTTTTTTCTATTTAAGTTCTTAATTTTTCTTCACACAAAACACTTCTATTTATACCCAAAAATCTATCCGTTGAGAGATGTGACACTCCTCTTGACAGAAAAGATGCTCCTGATGCTCCTTGATTTTAAATAGACAACAAAAGATAATGATTGGAATGATGATAAAAGTACAACCATCTTTTTCCTTTTTTCAAACATAGAGCCACTTTTTTCACTTGTAGGCAAGTTGAACATTATAAATAATATCTTATAATATTCAAAACTTTGAATTCAAATAGGTAAGATATGAAATGATTTACTCCATTTTTTTCTTTTTCTTTTTTTAATTTTATTATAATAATATATATATGTAAAGTATGCACTGCCTACCTAGTAATATATTATATTATATTATATTATATTATATTATATTACATAATATATTTAAAAGATATAAAATAGTTGCTCATGGTACACAACACATGGGTGTGTCCTACATACAATAAGATGCAAAATTAATTTGAATTTGGTACGATATGTATCAAAAAGATATAATACAATTTTATTCAAAAGAGACAATTATATCAAATTTGTCAAAAGATGAATAGTGATCAACCAAATTATTCGAAAGGCAAACCAAACACAACCTTTAATTCTTTTATACACTTGATATTTTAACTTGTGATAAATTTTTTTGATATAACAAGTTAACACGATACGAATCGGACATAAACAAAAAATAACTCATTATGATAAGATAAAATAATAAACGAGTTAGGTCAATGATAAGATAATTCTAATACGAGCTTAAAATCACATGAGATGAACACGACAAGATGCCATCCCTAGATAAAATTACTTGGAACACAAAAATATGCTCGGCTCTTCATAAATGAGGTTAATAGATGTCATAAAACTATGGTTTGCAGGGTTGTGCTATAGAGTGTACCATATGCAAATTATGATATATGTGAGTTTAATTATATCAAATGTTATAACTCAATTCTATATAAGTCATACTTATAGAGAAATAAAATTATAATCAAACACCACGTAAGCTATAATCAAAGAATTTTCAAATTGTAACCAAAATAATGTCATAAACAATATTATAAAGAATAATTAACACCATATTAAATCATAATTAAATACTACAAAAATCATAATCAAAAGTGCATTTGATACATACCGGAAAATGTTATGGATCCCAAGTAAATTACCAAACCTCTCACATGGGTATGAGACCCACACACCCATGTGATTTGTGTGGGTCCTACACCCATGTAAGAGGTTTGGTAATTTATTTAGTAATTTATTTAAGATTCCTAGCATAACTCGATACATACCCAAAGAGGGTATTGGAGTGTGTACTATAGAATTTCCTAGTTGGGAATATAGATATGTTTTTTGTCTTTAGCCGTCCATATGTTTGGATAATGCATTGCGATAAGGTTTCAATTTTAAAAATACCAAAAACATAAAATTTGATGGATGGATTCAAGATATAAATATGAAAAAAGAAAATGAAAAATAACCGTGTGATTGATAATTGGTAATTTAAAATAGTTGCTTATGAAGACAATTGATGGAGAGAGAAAATTAGTTTCTTAATTTTTTTTTTTAGAATAGAATTTTTTTACAAAACGAAAGTTGGTTTGTAGAAACGGTTGATGGATCATATTCATAAGTGCTACAAGGATTCAAGATAAATACAAATACATATGTAGACTATTTTTTTTGTTTGTATTTTTGTGGGAATTTTGTGAATATTTCGGGTGGTAAAGCTTATTTTATATATTTCTGTAATATATTATGAAAAATGTTTAGGATTTAAAAAAAAAAAAAAAAACTCTTTTAATTTGACTCGTAATGGTATAACATGATAAGTGTCAACATTTTATTTGTCACAATGAATTATATACTCTATTATTGCCACATTATAAAAGAATTTATAAGTCTAAAATTATGAATTTCTAAAATTTCTTTCTATATATATATTATTTGTGCATACTGTGAATTGCAGTTTCGTTACAATTACAAACTAAGCTACTAACTATTTTATCAACTACGTGGACGACCTACACATGTAAATACACGTGATTAGTTGATATAATAGATAATAGTTTAGTTTGTATTATCATTTTTTTTGTCAATAGAATGCCTCTGAGCTGTGGAAAAGTGATTATAGATTATAACTTAACAGATTATAACTTATTGCTGTAAACATAAGTTGTTAACTTGTTTGGTGTAGCTGTGGAATTATGAATTTAAGTAATAGAGCAGTGTTTGGTTGATAAGCTATAAAATAATTTTTTTGCTGTGTAATTGTCCTTTTTGCCCTTATATGATATAAAAATGATTATTTTGTCTTTTTTTTCAGTTTTAATTTTAAAAAAATTATTTCATTAATAAAAGTTAATATAATTAGTATTACAAAAATCATTATTTTCATTAATAGTATCAATTAGTATAAAAATATTTCATTTTTTCATTATAAATTACTTAGTGTCAATTAATGGCTTAATTAGCATCAATACTTTTTTTTTTTCTTTTTCGCCTTATTTTCTTTTCTCTTCTTTCTTTTTTTTTTCTTTTCTTTCTTTTTGTTAATTTTGTTTAATTTATTAATTCATTACAATTAATATCAATTAATATCCATGTATTTATATTAATGTTGTGATGTCATTACATGTCATTTCATTTAATAGAAGTTATTTCATTTTTTTATTATTTTGTTTTGTTTTCATTAATATCAATTAGAACAATTGTTTTTTTTTTTTCAATATATTATTATTACAATACCAAAGAAAATACCAAAGAAGTTATTTAATTGAAATAAATTCATATTGATATTAATTGAAATAAAATTGTGCAATTTATTTAATTTTGTTTAATTTATTAATTCATTACAATTAATTATTATTATTGTTTTTATTATTTAATTTTTATTTTTTTAATTATTATTTTTATTATTTTGTTTTTAATTATTAATTTTGTTTAATTTATTTAATTATTCTTATTATTATTATTATTTTCTTCTCTTCCTTCTTGACTATCCGTACATTGTCGGTGGTCTGCAACCCTAGCCACCGCCGCGATCTAGAATGGCAGAGGGAGAGTGCCGTCGCTCATTACCGTTCACCCGCCTGAACAACGCCGAAGATGGGAACTGGTTTATGAGAAACACAGAGAGAGAGAGAGAGAGAAAAAAAAAAGACGACGGTAGGACGACGGCGACCTGGTTCAGATCGCAATGTATAGGGTTTTGCCTTGAGATCGCGATGACGGCGACTCTGGAAACACAAATCTTTATCTTCGTCGACGATCAACCCAGATCTTTATCTTCATCAATGAACTTCCAAACCCTATCGACCCAACCACAGAGCGTCATCTTCATTAACGATCTTCACCCCATCGTGTCGATTGCAGATCTTCATCTTCATCGAGAGAGAGAGAGCACCGTCGGAAATCGCCTCCACACACCGGAAATCACCAATCACTCTCTAAAAGGAGTGAACTGTGTTTTTCATTGTAGTTTATATAGTGGCCATTTGGTAATATTTGAGATTGATGAGGGGTATTTAAGTAATTTTGCCTCTTAATTCTAGCTTCTCGCTTAAGTTGTTTCAGAAAAGCATCTCCTCTCCCACTCAAAGAATAATCACTTTTTTGACTTAATTTAAGCTAAAAGTTGATCACTTAAGTTAGACCAAACACTCAAAAACTACTTAATTTAAGCTAAAAACTGAAATAAGTTGATTTTAAGCTCTACCAAATGGGGCTTTAGTTTTTTACCCACTTAAAATCTACTTAAAATATTAATGATCCCTTATAATTTTAAAAATTATATCTTGTCTTTCAAATTTTTGAATACCATAACAAAAAGCCCTTTTATTAATCAACAATTAAGTCAATTAACAATTTTTATTAACATCAACAATAAATTTTAATTAGTAATTCTAGTTATTTTATTATTGTATAGAAAGATAGTTAGAAATTTCATATTTTCTCTCAATTATGCTAAATGACAAATTATGACAAGCAAATGTTTTGAAAATTACAAAGAGCAATACGCACTTTAAACAAACCTCGGGGCATATTTATAATTTACCCTTTTTTAAGATTTTGTGAAAATTTTAGAATGGAGATTTAGAGGGCTGCGATCCATCACATTCTTACAGTATATTGGCATAGTTTTTAAATTTCTGTTGTCTGGAAACCAACCAATAACAATAGATGAAAAGATAATCAAGTGGTTTACGATTAAATCTAGGATTACATCTCTTTTTAAGACAGGTCTCTAGGTAATCAATGAATTTCAATCAAAGAAGACAGCTTCAAAATCCTTATGTAATATAGCAGAAGCTTAAAACAAAAGTTGGCCATTGAAAACAAAAGAGGCAGCACTTCAACTGCAATTTCAAATCTCACCATGATTGGAGATTGCCAACCAATCAATGTTCAAGGAGTTAAAGATAAGATAGACCGGACACATACAAATGACCAAAACATTAATCTAGCATTTCCCTTTATTTTAACAAAAATGCCTGAACAGTTATAATCTCTTTTCTTCAAACAATTGCTGGATATGCATATCCTAACAATTGTTAATTGCAAAGCAAAGCACTAACCAACAAACTAAACTTCGGAGAAAGTTTCGGATGTCTAATGACTTCACATCAACCATCTCCTCATCCTTAAATTCCTCTCTGAAATATATTAAAAGCATTCCATCAATTAACCATAAAAAAATAAAAATAAATAAAAACTATATACAATAAATGTTAATGGTGTAGACAAATGCATAGTAATTGAAGGGGAACACTAATACACTGGTATAATAACAGTTGGCAGAGACCCAGCCTTTCAAAGCAAGGGTCATGGGCTTGAAGCTCTATTCATAGGGCTATGGCAGTGTAAAAATGAACTAGTGCACGGAGCAATATACTATACTATTCAATTCACTTAATTGATATTGCAACCAAACTTCACGTGTCCCAGTGCAGTTCACCCACCAGTGAATATTCAGCCCCCACAAGATTTTTGAATAATCACTAAGTTGTGTACTTTCTCAAAGTTAGTGATTTGTGTGTGTCAGAAGCACATATCCCACTAAAGACTGCAGATGAATTGAGCCAAGCGGGGTGTTTGGCTATTACACTTATTGCCCCCTTCAAAATATTTTCCACTCACTGGGTGATGTTTCCAACAAAAAAGAAAAATAGGTAAAAAATGGCAACACATCCAAACGAGTGTCTAACAGGTTTTCGTGCTGGCACCCATCACACACATGTACATCCCCTTTAGGGATGTGTCCAATGGTGACGCTACATAGAATGAGTGGTGTCAATTGAACCCACAAGAAAATAAATAAATAAATAAAAATGTATATACTACATATATTTTTTTGGTTTTAGGATTTGAATGATATTTGATAGACAGAATTTATTTTGATGATTATTTATTATCTGTTAAGCTTCATTTTGGCTATAAAAGATCTTTACCAAATGCAATTAAGAATTATTCTCAATTTGTAATATTTGAATTAATATTTAACTCTCAAAATAAATCAAAGCAGAAAATAAATAATCACCAAAATAAATTATGTCTAACAATCTCCCATTTTTTGATGATGGCACACCATAATGTTTTGTTTTGTTTTTTAGTGATGAAAACTTCCCCTCAAGTTATGCTCCCCTGAATGTTTACTTAAATAGAATAAAGCAAGATAACAAATAAGATGGAAATCATGATTATGAGTAAAGCACATTAAATTAGACAAATAAAGTGCACAAAATGTGATACCAATATTTCATGTTTAGGACTGTTAGAAGATAGAAAGAAAACAAGATCAAAACAAAAAAATCATTAGAGTTTTACCAATATTTCTCCCCCTGTGACATTATCAAAAATAATAATAAATCACTACTTAGAATCTGGAAGTGGTGGAAGGAAGTGATAGTGATATATGGCATCAACTTGGGCCTCAATGTGATCAACACAAGTGTTAAGTGCACCAAATTGTTGAATCAAGGAATTTTGAGCTTTAACAAATTGAGTCATTTGTTGTGCCATTTGTTGTTCCATGTTAGGCGTTGATTGTAGCATTCCTGCTCCATAGCTAAAAAGTCTGTCCAATATGCAGGAGGCGGTGGGTGGGGTGTTGGCATGGCAACTTGAAGATCTTCCATGGAAATGTCAGGAGCAGTCATACCTCCTAGCAGAACATCACCTCCTCCAGCACGGTTGATTATGTATTCACTGATGTCGGAGGCAATATGCGATTCCGGCTCTTTGGCAAATTTGACTTTGAAGTGTGTTAGGAGCTTTGTCAACAAGGCTCCTAAAGCTAAGGATTTGTCTCATGAAGAAGAAACAAGAGCCATTTCTCTCATTATGATGTAGCACAAATCAATACAAGGTTGTCAAGATCGCGATCCGGATCGTAGGATCGTATGATCCTATGATCCAATATACACCATTCGATCTGACTCGTGCTTTGGATCGACCCCAGATCAGGATCGTGGTGGGATCGTTTTGGGATCGTTAGGATTGCATCTAGATCGCGACTCCATGCGATCCAGATTTCAAGGATTTTTTTGGCAACTTAAAAGCAAAATCGGGAACAAAAATGAGAGAAGCAGAGAAGCCTGACCTGTTGTAATTAGGGCAATACAAATTGAGGAAAGAGATATTCAACATCAAACAAAGAAGCATGACCTGTTGCGACTCCAGGTACGCTGCTTCTTCTTCTTCTTCGTTGCTGTTCAAACTGTTTGCCTGCTCTTTTTTTTTTCTTCTTTTTCTTCGATGTTCCTTTGTGCTGTTCTTCTTTCTTCGTTGCTTAGCAGCTTTTCTTTCTTCACTGAATCACCTCTTCGGTTTTTTTTTTGCTCTTATTTATTTATTTATTTATTTATTTTTGTTTCTGTAAATTATATTATATATAAATATATATATTTGCTCTATAAATATACATTCTTTTTGCTCTTATTGTAGCTCTTTTTTCTTCTTTTTTTTCTTCTTCAATTTTCCTTGTTCTTCTTTGTTGCAATGCTATAATGCTATTGTTGTTTTCATTAGCTCCTGAGAACGGAAATTAAATCATGGACTTTTTTTTTTTCTTCTTCAATTTTCTTTGTTCTTTTTTTCTTTGTAAATATACATTTCTTTTTTTTGTTCTTCTTCAATTTTCCTTGTTCTTCTTTGTTGCAATGCTATAATGCTACTGCTGTTTTAAAGCCCTTTTACAATTTCCAATTTTTACATGGGCTTGGAATTTCTTTTAATTTTTACAATTTGCAATTGCTGTACACAATGTCGGCCTCTGGTTCAGGAAGAGGGAGGAAGAGTAAAAATGTTGCTGGTCACAGATCTGATCTTGGCTGGGAACACGGCATTGAAGTGGATGCTGCAAGCAAAAAGGTAAAATGCAAATACTGTAATGTTACTCGTTCTGGAGGAATGTATAGATTAAAACACCATTTGGCATGCACTCATCAAATTGTTGAACCATATTCCCAAGTTCCGGAAGATGTTAGAGAAAAATTTATGAGTATTTCAAGAACTCAAACATTGGAGTCTCAAAATAAGAAAAGGAGGATGCTTGATATTAGTGATGATGATTCTGATGAAGTGGAATTATTGCATGCTTGTGGCCATGAAAACAAACAAAAACATTATGGGCGTATGGATAAATATGTGGTGAATAAGTCTCGGCATCAAAATCAAAAAACTATCAATCAATTATTTAAGAAAGGAGAGAGATGATGTTGGTCAAACAATTGCCCGATTTTTTTACACTAGTGCAATTCCTTTTAATTGTGTCAACAACCCTATATTTCCACTTATGATTAAGAAAATTGGAGATTATGGAAAAGGCCTTGTGCCACCATCTTACCATGAAATTAGGTGACATTTTTAAAAAAAGAAGTGCAAGAGACATTGGAATTACTTGACGAGTTCAAGGAACAATGGAACAAGACCGGGTGTACAATTATGTCCGATGGATGGTCGGATAGAAAGAGAAGATCAATTTGTAATTTTCTTGTCAATAGCCCTAATGGAACTATCTTTCTATCATCATTGGATACATTCGACATTTCAAAAACCGGTGAAAAGGTTTTTAAGACGTTGCATGAGGTTGTTGAGAAGGTTGAAGTGGAACATATTGTGCAAGTGGTGACTGATAATGCTTCTAATTATAAGTTGGCGGGAGAAATGTTAATGGATAAGAGGAAGAGCTTGTTTTGGACACCTTGTGCCGCTCATTGCATAGATTTGATGTTAGATGATTTTGAGAAGCAAATCCAACTTCATTGAGTTACAATTAAAAAAGGAAAAAGAATTGTGGCATACATTTATTCAAGAACAAATCTTATTCATTGGATGAAGGAGTTCACTAAAGGTATTGAACTTATTAGGCCCGTGGTAACGCGGTTTGCCAGATCTTACTTGACCTTGAGGTGCCTTCATGAGTAAAAAGGTGCATTGTTCTCTTTGTTTACATCATCCAAGTGGAGGAATAGTCGATTTGCAAGGTCTGAAAAGGGTAAAAAAATTGAAGATATTGTTTTAGATAATCATATTTTTTGGAAGGGCGTTTCTATGTGCTTGAAGGTTGTGGTAACTCTAATTAAAGTACTTAGATTGGTGGGATTTGGATGAGCATCCGGTGATGGGATTCATTTACGAGGCAATGGATTGTGCGAAAAAGGAAATTCAAAGCAATTTTAAAAATGTTTTCTCATGATAAACTTTTATTTAGTTAAACTTATTACTTTACTACTATATTTCTCTAAACTTTTTATTTGTTCATTAATACTCTTTATTCAATGGTGTTAGTTATGATCCTATATGGACCATTATTGATAGAAGATGGGAATCCCAACTCCATCACCCATTGCATGCCACAGCATACTTCTTGAACCCTCAGTTTCATTACAGTCCGAATTTTCAGCCCGATGCTGAGGTTAAAATTGGGCTGTACAAATGTCTTGAAAGAATGATTCCTGATGTTAATGAGAGGGTGAAGATAGATTTGCAAATTGATGCATTCAAGAGTGCAAGAGGACTCTTTGGCATATAAAATGCAATCATGACTAGAAAAAAGAAATCTCCAAGTGTTTTTTTATTTTTACAATAAGTTGATTTGTATCATTTTTAATATCTTATTATTTGTTTTCATTTCATCAATTTTAAATTTATAACTAAACTTTCATGTAGCTGATTGGTGGGACTCTTTTGGTGATGAATGCCTTGAGTTGAAGAGGTTTGCAATTAGGATATTAAGTTTAACATGCAGTTCATCAGGGTGTGAGCGAAATTGGAATACTTTTGAGATAGTACATTCAAAACGGAGGAATCGTTTGCACCAAAAGAGAATGAATGACTTTGTGCTTGTCATGTACAATTTGAAATTGAGACGACATATGAATAGACAAGCAATCGTGAATCCATTATGTTTGGATGATATCCCATCAGATGATGAATGGATAACAGAGAGAGAGACTCCGACTCTTCCAAGAGAAGGAAATTAGTTGAGTGTGCTTGATAGAAATGCTCGACATGGATGTGATTCGGATGAAGACGAAGTGGAGGCCCTTGCAAGGAATTTGGAACAAGCTTGTAAGTTTATGTATACAGCTTTTAGTTTTAATTAGAAATTATAACTTTAATTTTACTTTTAATTTTTTTGTTTACTCCAACTTAGTTCGTGATCATATTGGCAGAGAACATGATGAAGTTCATGAAGTAAGTGATGATGATGGTATGGATCAAAACATGGATGCTCGAAGGGATTTTGATCATGACTTTGAGGATGCTACTATTGGTGAAGACATTGAGGACTTAGATGGCACCGGGGGTGGTGATGATGATGATGTGGCAATGATTAATGCTGATTGTGGCAATAATGATGATAATTTCGGCGACAATGATGACTTATTATAGTCTTTTATTTGTTCTTCCTTTATTTAGTTTGTTTTGTTTTCATTAAGAAACAACGACAATGGTGTGCAAGTGTTGGTATTTGCTTTTATTATGTTTTTGACTTCTTTTTTTGAAAAAAAAAGTTTGAATGCTACATTGAATTGCTATATTTCTTTTTTGGGGGCTTATTCTATATATATATATTTTGATAGTATTATTTAGTTATATAAAAATTATTGCATTTTTTTATCATTTTAGTGGATCTTATGATTCTCGATCCAATCCTACGATCCGATCCGACAGACCCCCAAAACGATCCTATGTAGGATCCCGATCTTAACAACCTTGAATCAATAGAGTAACCAACCTCAAAACAATAAAGCAGGTAAGCATTAAAAGTGGGAACAACATCATGGTGACTTGTTTCAGGAGTGACATTCCCTATTAAAAAGCGGTGGAGAATGCGAAGATGGGGTTTGAGGTGTTTGGCTTGAAGGTGTGACCTGGTTATTTTGCTAATACAAATGGTGGAATAAACTTCATTTATATTTCCCACAATTTGAGCCATTTGTTCCTCGGTTTTGGAAATAGATTTGGTAAGGACTTGGTTCAACATTAAGGTATTGTTTGTCATAACCTAAAAAAGTCAAAAAGTCACTATCCTTTTGAAGTCACATCATCTTATTTAAGTCACATCACCTCTCTACCACATCACTTCAAACTCAACCCATACCCAACCCATATTTCATAAAAAGTCAAAAAGTGCACTTATTTAGATCATCCCAAACCACCCCAAAGAATAGTGGTCAATGCGGAAACATTAAACTCAATAAAATTGCCTTTGACATAGGAGTTAATAGTGTAATCGTCCTCTTCACATTAGAATGGTGGAGGTGCAAATAAAATAAGGCAATAAGACAAGGATATACCTTTTTAGGCAAATTTATCAAGTTTTGCCATCCCATGGCGTCAAGTTTAGCCATCAAGAGAGCATCATACTTTGGGACAAGATTGACTCTTCGGTCCGTAATGATGGAGCGGGATGACATGGCTACAAATTCTTGTTCTTAGTGCTGTGTGAGGAAGTCGATAGTTGGATATTGTTGTTTTTGATGTGAAGACTGAACTGGCTCTCGAGCTCGAGGCTTCTTAGTGCAAGGAACCATAATTGTGTACTAAGGAAAATGAAACAACCATGTGACACGATTAGAGAATCAAAAGAAGAAGAAGGAAAAAAAAAAATTTGGCCTGACCAATCGTCTGGGTGGACAACCGGGAGGTCGACCACCCCCTGAACCGTTTTAAATGCACCAAAAATCGCCTACTCTCTCATTCTTTCCCTCACCATTTCGCCTGTGTGCCCTAACTCTTAAATTTTCATATCTCCTTCCCCAAAAACTCTCTATGATCACAAATTTCATCAAATCTTTGCACAAACCCAAATAAGTTTTCCTACATTTCTTGCTTTACTTCATGATTTTGCTTTAAACTCCATGATTCTACTTGAGATATACATCTTTGTATGGGTTTTGTCCCAAACTGAAAAATGATGAAATCATTTCATCATTCTTGCTTACTACTTGAATGTTTTGCTTAGAATGACATAGATTGATGATGCTTGGTTCATACTCTTTGATCTGTGCTTAAATGAATTGATTTACTTGGCTCCACATGTATATATATATATATATTTATATCTATCTATATATACTCTTGTCCTGGTTTATCATCTTCTAACAAATTGCTCAAGCTTAGGCTCTTTCTCTTGCTAATTTATATTAGGGATTGCAGTTTGTCTATTATTTTTGGCCCAAACTTCATCTACTCTGTAATGCATCACCATCTTGTATTATTTTCTTATATAATGTTTTTTGAATGACGGTGTACTGAATAAAATGCCTTAAATGCAAGTTGTAGGCTTTGAATCTTGTTCTTGAATTTCTTCTCTCACAGGTTCTTGCAAAATAAGAATGATTTTTGGCCATTGATAATCACAACCTGAAATAAATTTTTTTATGCTCGCAACTTAGCATAATCATTTGCAGGACATATTTTTTTTTTTTTTTGGCTTGATTCTCTAATCATGTCACATAGTTGTTCCATTTTCCTTAGTACATAGTTATGGCTTCTCGCACTAAAAAGCGTCGAGCCTGAGAGCCAGGTCAGTCTTCATATCAAAAACAACAATATCCAACTATTGACTTCCTCACATAGCACCAAGAACAAGAATTTGCAGCTAAGTCATCCCGCTCCATCATTATGGGCCGAAGAGTCAATCTTGCTCCAAAGTATGATGCTCTCTTGATGGCTAAACTTGACGCTATAGGATGGCAAAACTTGATAAATTTGCTTAAAAAGGTATATCCTCGTCTTATTGCCCTATTTTATTTGCACCTCCACCATTCTAATGCCGAAGAGGATGATTACATTATTAACTCCTATGTCAAAGGCAATTTTATTGAATTTAACATTCCCACATTGACCACTATTCTTAATGTTGAACCAAATCCTCACCAAATCTATTTCCAAACTGAGGAACAAATGGCTCAAAATGTGGGAAATATAACTGAAGATTCCACCATTTGTATTAACAAAACAACTGGGTCACACCTTCAAGCCAAACACCTCAAACCCCATCTTCGCATTCTCCACTGCTTTTTAATAGAGAATGTCACTCCCAAAGTAGGTCACTATGATGTTGTTCCCACTTTTAATGCTTACCTGTTTTATTATTTTGAGATTGATTACTCTATTGATTTGTGCTACATCATCATGAGAGAAATGGCTCTTATTTCTTCTTCACAAAACAAATCCTTACCTTTTGGAGCCTTGTTGACAAAGCTCATAAAACACTTCAAAGTCAGATTTGCCAAAAAGCTAGAATCGCATATTGCTTCTGACATCAGTGAATACACAATCAATTGTGCTGGAGGGAGCAGCCCAACCCACAAGGGGCCGGACGTCTGGGGGCGACCGGCCGGATGACCGGCCATGGCATTTTGGCCCAGTTTCACTCCAATTCAATTACGCTTGCAAGGTCATCAAACCAAAGAATATACTCGACAACCACGACAGTCATCCTTGACAACCGGAACTTGATCGAACATCCGGGAGGATATCTGGGTGGACGACCACTCTGTGCTGCAATGGCTCTTTTTCAAAATACTAACAATTAGACCCATCTTTCAACTCATCATTTAACATCTAAGTCTGGAAAATGTAAGATTAAGTAGAGTAGATTTAACCAAAATCTCACTCAATCTTCTCAACACAAGTAACGTACAATTTCTCCTTAAATAGATGTGCTCCTACTGAAGAAATAGTACAACAACAACATAAGCAAGAAAACATTTATGATCTTTCATCAATCTCATTTTCTCTGATCATCTGAGCAGTTCTTCATCCAGTTTTCATTTTGTTCTCAGAAATTATACACAGAGCCTTGTAGCTTTAAGCATATACATCTATGAGAGGTTTTTACTGATATAACTTAGAACTTCAATCTTTGTAATATTTCTTGAAAGAATTTTATTTCAGCCTTTCTCTAAAAGCAAAATCTATCATTCAAACATTGTAAGAGTGTAGTACACTCAGATTTCTTGATTCCTTGAGAGTGATTGTGAATCACCTAAGGTTTACAAGGGTTTGAGGACTTGGAAAGTCAGTGTAAAATCTGTGAAGGATTGCTCTATTTGTGAAGAAGTTGCTAACACCCCTGTGAAGTTAGAAGATAGTGGAAAATCTCAAGTGAAGCTTGAGAAGTGGATGTAGGCTTGGTTGAAGTTGAACCACTATAAATCTTGTTTGCATTCTCTTTTCTAATCTCTTTACTATACTGTTATAGCTATCTATTATACTCACTGTGTTAATTACTAAGCAATTGCTATATTGTGTTATATCTTCAAATATCTTTGGTAGCTTGTTTTAGCTAAATCCATTGATTATTTTTCTAACTTATAATCTATTAAATCAAAAATCATACACCACATTTTTCTTAGCTACTTCATTGATCTACAATTTGGTGTAAATTATTTTTCTTCATTAAGATTAATCATTAATTGTTTACTCATCTACCATTTGGTGTAAATTATTTGTTGTGCTAATTGTAATGTTTTTATTAATTTTTATTTATAAAAACCTAATTCCCCTCCCCCTCCAGGTTGTCTTTTGGGTGACAATATTTTATCACCATAAGAGAAACGAGGAGGTTTCCTTTCCTGTGTGCCCATTCGAAGATGGTAGACTACTCTGACCATGCATATTTGACTCATGACTTCGATTGTTCTTTCTTCACTGTAAGTTGCCCCCCCCAGGTTGTCTTTTGGGTGACAATATTTTATCACCATAAGAGAAACGAGGAGGTTTCCTTTCCTGTGTGCCCATTCGGAGATGGTAGACTACTCTGACCATGCATATTTGACTCATGACTTTGATTGTTCTTTCTTCACTGTAAGTTGGCTTAGAGTGCCATCCAGATTTTAATGTAAAAAGGTAGGGTAGCTTTCCCATGAGGACTAGAGCCCATTTAGAAGAAGGGATAGATTCCCCTATATCCACTCTCTCATGAGCTCCTCTAAAGCTAAGTCAAGATTATAGATAATAAAATCTATAGCTACCATTTCTTTGTTGGCCGGTTCAGAACCATCAGAGTGAATCTTTATATGATCACATTGCACCATTAGAAGCAGCCTTTAATAAAAACTTTATACACATGTTTCCACTGGAAAAAAAAAGGGTTTGATAAAGAGATAGAGATGAGAGAGAAGTCCATGAAATCTACTAAAACAAAATTTGTAAAATGAAAGAAATGGAGCTTGTAATTAACCTTGGTCTGTTCATTGTACAAAAATGAAGCTAGATAGAGGGGGGGAGAGAGCGTATGTGTGTGTTTACAATATATAATATATATGCAAAGAGCAGTGCCCCTAAGACACCCTTTTCTTTCTTTTTCCCTCTTATGTAGTCTAACCAAACAACACAACTGGGAATTCACACTCTTTTATCTTTCTTACACCAACAAGAGATGAGAAAACACTCATTTCTTTTTTTTTCTTACCTAGCTAGCATACATAAGTTTATCAATTTATAAAGAATAGGTGTTGAATATTGACCAGTGTGAAAGGCCACTTGGCCCTCTTAGAGTATCCTACATTCTAAAAAGATGATTGACGAAAAACACATACACAAACTTGTGTTCGTATATATGTACTAAATATGAACACATATGTGGGTTTTTACAAAAAGATGAAAGGTTGCATTAATATGACATGTATTAAGCCAGCTAACATTAAATGATATCACTGATAGAGAAATGTACATGTGATTGCTATGAGAGAGAGCGAAACTCTACATAACTAACCATCTCCTTTAAGGGTTGCTGGAGGAGCGGCTTCTTTGGCAAAGAAACGGACAGGAACAGCTTGCTCCCGTTGCAGCAGGATGTGACCAGAATACAATTGTATAACCAAAATGAAAAAAATAAATATATAGCAGGTCAAACAATATAAATGCTCAAAAAAACTAATATAGCATAGCATTTAAGGGAAACATTTCTGTGTGTGCTGAATCATTGGAAAATATTCCTTAAAATTCAATTGGCAATGCAAGGGCAACAAGTTTTTTGATCTACAAATTGAAGACCACCATGCTTATTATTGCTCTTTATTTTTTCTCATCAAAGAAAAACTGATTTCGATAGAGTCTTACAGATCATTGAATATGGGGCTATCTTGAAAAAAAAAAAATTATGAATTCTGGTCTTGTTCATCCAACAAAACCAGACATGACTTGACTTAGCATTGCCCCATTTGACTCTAACTAGGGCTTTACTACAAGTGAAGCTACAAACGCATTTGTTAAAAAAACAAATTTTAAAATTAGATATATTGCACTGGTGATCCTTATATTTTGCTCATTGTGTCATTTTGGTCCTTACACTTTCAATTGGCTCAATTTTGACTCTTAATTTTAATTTTTGTGTCAGTTTAGTTCAATTGATAATATCATTAGTAGTTTTTTTTATGAAAAATGATTACTGAATTGGTTGAGGTTAACTCACTGAACTAAATTTATAATTTTACACTTAAAAATATGACACATGCCACTTATGTATGTATTTTTCATTAATGTTTGGGTTATCGGTGAAGGATAGCTATGATTGTTGTAGAAATTGTTTGAGGATTAGGTGAATTAAAACTAATATGTGGTTGGTTATCACTGAATATGATCATGTTTTAAATACATTGTATATGTATGATTGTTTAGGAGGGGAAAAGGGATGTACTCCATATATGATTATATGTTTAAGCACATTGTATATATATGATTGTTTGGGAGGAGAAAGGAGATAGGCTCCATTGTTTGTAAAAAGATTTAGTCATCACTCCCTCCTTTCTTCTTTCTCATCATCCAGTTTTATGCCCATTGGAACAAGTCTTCAGAGTTCCATGGTAGGATGGAAAAGTGGGAGGAAAGGGGTGGGGAAGGAAGAGGGTAAGGATGTATACGCTTTCCTTGTTTGCTAGGAAGGAGATTGAACTGGAGGGTTAAAGTAGGAGTGAAGGGCTTTACTTCCATGCCGACCAAATTACTTCCTCTCCAAAATGGTGGAACTTGTGAAAGACCAAATTTGTTATATTGTATTCAAATGCTTTCAATGATTCTTACAAAACTTCAAAATCAAGTATTATCAATAATGGGTATTGCACTTTGAATTGGATTCGAAGTCGGTGTAAGTAAATATTGCTTTCTCTTAGTGACCTCGTCAACTAAACTTTAAAAAAGAAAAAAAAAAAAACAAACAAACAAAATTCCATAACAATATTAGAGTAGAGTCAAATAACTTTTGATAATTGAATTAAATTCTCTTCCCATATTTCAATACCTTTCCTTCTCTTGAATTTTCAAAGAATTCAATATAACTTGCTCATAGTTAAGACTACAGGATTAACAATCATCACCTTGCTTCAACTAAAAAAACAATTCTTTTTTTTTTCTTGGGTGCAGCTTAACTGGTCCTGGTGCATATATTTCAAGATAAAACTTACCATTCATTACATATATATATATAAATAGAGAGAGAGAGAGAGAGAGAAAGAGACAGAGACAGAGACAGAGAGGAATATAAAGTATCGTGGCTTTTGGCAACAAGGGAAGTGAAGGGCTTTCCATCACGGGGTGTGGGTTTTAGTTTTATGCATTTGTAAGTCGTTGTTTTTGCAGACAAGAAGTGTAGATTCTGCACTATATCACATACATAGAATGAGAGAGAGAGAGAGAGAGAGAGAGAGAGAGAGAGAGAACTAGGAAAAAAGTGAGGAAGAAAGAGAGACCTAGGTTTGATGAAGATGAATTCTTGAGCTCTAAGTCCAGAAGATCTTTGCTGCTATGCGCCATCTGAGAGCACCACAAAGTTGAAGTATCAATGAGTTTACACTATAAATTGTTGGCAAAATTTTTAGTAGCAAAATTTAGTTGTAATCTCAGTGATTACAAATTTATTTGCGGTAATCTCAATGATTGAAAGTTAGGGTTCGTGAATTTGAGTGCAGAGAGGATTTAGGGTTTTTTAGGGAGAGAAAGGGACGACAAATTTGGTTTAATCGGACTTGTGAAATTACAGGTTGAGAAAGTGGGCTGGGTTAGGTTGATCTGGGCTGGTTTTAGCTGGATTTTCTCATAGGTGGGCTTTCTACTAAAAAATAAGGGAATTTTTGGTGAAAAGTCCTCTTATCGAGGATTTTTTTGTGTGAAGCCCATGGAATAAAATAATGGTTCTAAAAATTCATTAAATAAAAAAATATATAGTGAAAAAACTAAAATGCCCTTTTATATAAATGGGCAAATATCAAATGACGGAACCGTTTGTCTCATTCACTCTGTTTTATTGCTTGAACTCGTTGCTCTGAAAGCGGTCAATCGAACATATCAAAATAAAATTTTACTCTCATTTTATCAAATAAAAACATAGTACATACTAGAGTAAAATTTTACTCTCATTCTGTCAAACAAAAACAGAGCACATACCACAGTAAAATTTTACTTTCATTCTGTCAAACAAAATCAGATCATACACAATAAAAAATAAAAATAAAAAAACTAATCAACAAATAAACATACCTGATTTAACTTGAACACTAATCAAACACGTAATTAAAGCAAAACCTCTAAAACTCCAACAACACTTACAAATCTCAATGAAACTCTCTAAATCTGATACAGATTTATACAGATGTAAAATGTAATCTATCGTTTAATTGAGAGTGTTGATCTTCAATGGCGACATTGTGTATTGTTGACTAAGGGCGAGATCGTCGGCGGCGAGATCTTCAAATTTTGAAATCATCTATAGCTATTCCGATTTTGACCCGTCACTTGTAGTACTCCGGACTTGGGTTTGTATGATTTTGAATAGAGATTCATATC
Organism: Camellia lanceoleosa; assembly: GCA_025200525.1. Lineage (NCBI taxonomy): Eukaryota > Viridiplantae > Streptophyta > Magnoliopsida > Ericales > Theaceae > Camellia > Camellia lanceoleosa. Next base: position 124,937,524 of record CM045758.1, read on the forward strand.
TTGTTTCCCTTGTATCCCCTCTGTTTTGGTTATTGGATTGTAGTTGTGCATTTGGAACAGGTTGGTTGTTTATTTTCCCAAACCTTTATTGCCCAGATTTTTGCTCCATCGCTCGAGCAGTCATTCTTGCGCTCGAGCGGGTTTTGTGAACTCTCAGTACTTTGCAGGTCTACAAAACTACTAGAAAAGTGTTTTTTACACTCGAGCGGCATTTCCTATGATCGAGCAGGTGGACGCTTGAGCAGCCTTTCTTGCACTCGAGTGTTGGTTTGTTGTCTGCAAAACTTTTGGAAGTGTATTTTCTATGCTCGAGCGGCGAATTCTTGTGCTCGAGCGATGAGAATTCGTTGTGTCTTGGTGCTCAAGCGGCCTTTCTTGCGCTCGAGCGAAACAACTTTTTTGTGTCTGAGGCTTGAGCGTCAACTCTTCTGCTCGAGCGGACTGTGCGTATATCAGATCGCGAAAGTGATATTTTATATCACTTTTTCATTCTTTTCTCTCTCTCTAAAACTTTCCAAAAACCTAGATCTTTACTCTCTATCTCTCTCTCTCTACATTTTCTCCTAAATCTATTAATCTCTCCACCCTAGTGTCTTTGGAAAAAGGGTAGAGCACCTTGAAAGCTTCATTTTGATCCGATTAGAGTTTGGTTTCGACATTGTTGAAGTTTCATCCTTACTCCATTGATCTTCTAAACTTGAGGTAGTGATTTTCTATACTTTAATATGGTTTTTAACTTAGTTATTTGTCGTTGTGTAACAATGATTGGATTTGGGGATAATGTGAAGAAACCTAGGGTTTGAGTGTAAAATGGAAATAAGGGTTTTGATGAATGAGGGATAAATGATTGTGGGGTTTGAAAATGCTATTTGGTTGATACTTGAGAAAAGAGGAGGTTTGCCCTAAAATGATCATAATATTTATTTTGTATAAGTAAATGAAATTGTTGTTGTGAACATGAAATTGAACGAGTTTTGAAATAAATAGTGGATGAGGGTAGATAATACGCTTCATCTTTGGAAATTTTGGATAAATTATCTATCTTCAGATTGTATATCTGTTTAGAAATAACTGTATTGGGTTATCGGTGAAGTGTAGCTATGATTTGTTGTAGAAATTGCATGAGGATTAGGTGAATTAAAACTAATCTATGGTTGGTTATCACTGAATATGATCATGTTTTAAATACATTGTATATGTATGATTGTTTGGGAGGGGAAAAAGGATGTACTCCATAGATGATTATATGTTTAAACACATTGTATATATATGATTGTTTGGGAGGAGAAAGGGGATAGGCTCCATTGTTTGTAAAAAGATTTAGTCATCACTCCCTCATTCCTTCTTTCTCATCATCCAGTTTTATGTCCATTGAAACAAGTCTTAAGAGTTCTATGGTAGGATGGAAAAGTGAGAGGAAAGGGGTGGGGGAGGAAGAGGGTAAGGATGTATACGCTTTCCTTGTTTGTTAGGAAGGAGATTGAACTGGAGGGTTAAAGTAGGAGTGAAGGGCTTCACTTCCATGCCGACCAAATTACTTCCTCTCCAAAATGGTGGAACTTATGAAAGACCCAATTTGTTATATTGTATTCAAATGCTTTCAATGATTCTTACAAAACTTCAAAATCAAGTATTATCAATAATGGGTAATGCACTTTGAATTGGATTCGAAGTCGGTGTAAGTAAATATTGCTTTCTCTTAGTGACCTAATTAACTAAACTTTAAAAAAGAAAAAAAAAAACAAACAAACAAAATTCCATAACAATATTAGAATAGAGTCAAATAACTTTTGATAATTGAATTAAATTCTCTTCCCATATTTCAATACCTTTCCTTCTCTTGAATTTTCAAAGAATTCAATATAACTTGCTCATAGTTAAGACTACCGGATTAACAATCATCACCCAGCTGCTTCAACCAAAAAAACAATTCTTTTTTTTTTTCTTGGGTGCAGCTTAACTGGTCTTGGTGCATATATTGCAAGATAAAACTTACCATTCATTATATGTATATATATATATAGAGAGAGAGAGAGAGGGACATAGGGGAATATAAAGTACAGTGGCTTTTGGGAACAGAGGAACTGAAGGGCTTTCCATCAGGGGGTGTGGGTTTTGAGTTTTGCGACTGTTGTAAGTCGTTGTTTTTGCTGACAAGAAGTGTAGATTCTGCACTATATCACATACATAGAGAGAGAGAGAGAGAGAGAGAGAGAGAGAGAGAGAAGCTAGGCAAAAAGTGAGGAAGAAAGAGAGACCTAGGTTTGATGAAGATGAATTCTTGAGCTCCAAGTCCAGAAGATCTTTGCTGCTATGCGCCATCTTAGAGCACCACAAAGTTGAAGTATCAATGAGCTTACACTATAAATCGTTGGCAAAATTTTTAGTGGCAAAATTTAGTTGTAATCTCAATGATTACAAATTTATTTGCGGTAATCTCAATGATTGAAAGTTAGGGTTCGTGAATTCGAGTGCAGAGAGGATTTAGGGTTTTTGAGGGAGAGAAAGGGACGACAAATTTGGTTCATTCAGACTTGTGAAATTACAGGTTGAGAAAGTGGGCTAGGTTAGGCTGATCTGGGCTGGTTTGGGCTGGATTTTTTTGTAGGTGGGCTTTCTACTAAAAAATAAGGGAATTTTTGGTGAAAAGCCCTCTTATCAGGGATTTTTTTTGTGTGAAGCCCATGGAATAAAATAATGGTTCTAAAAATTCATTAAATAAAAAAATATATAGTGAAAAAACTGGAATACCCTTTTATATAAATGGGCAGATATCAAATGACGGAACCGTTTGTCTCATTCACTCTGTTTTATCGCTTGAACTCGTTGCTTTGAAAGCGGTTCATCGAACATACCAAAATAAAATTTTACTCTCATTTTATCAAATAAAAACATAGTACATACTAGAGTAAAATTTTACTCTTATTCTGTCAAACAAAAACAAAGCACATACCACAGTAAAATTTTACTTTCATTCTGTCAAACAAAATCAGATCATGCACAATAAAAAATAAAAATTAAAAAAACTAATCAACAAATCAACATACCTGATTTAACTTGAACAATAATCAAACACGTAATTAAAGCAAAACCTCTAAAACTCCAACAACACTTACAAATCTCGACGAAACTCTCTAAATCTGATGCAGATTTGTACAAATTTAAAATGTAATCTCTCATTTAATTGAGAGTTTTGATCTTCAATGGCGAGATCGTGTATTGTTGACCAATGGCGAGATCGTCGGCGGTGAGATCTTCAAATTTTGAAATCATCTATAGCTATTCCGGTTTTGCCCCATCACTTGTAGTACTCCGGACTCGGGTTTGTATGATTTTGAATAGAGATTCATATCTTGTTTCCCTTGTATCCACTCTGTTTTGGTTATTGGATTGTAGTTGTGCATTTAGAATATGTTGGTTGCTTATTTTTCCAAGCCTTTATTGCCTAGATTTTTGCTTCATCGCTCGAGCTATCATTCTTGCGCTCGAGCGGGTTTTGCGAACTCTCAGTACTTTGCAGATCTGCAAAACTACTGGAAAAGTGTTTTCTACACTCGAGCGGGATTTCCTACGATCGAGCGGCCTTTCTTGCGCTCGAGTGTTGGTTTGTTGTCTGCAAAACTTCTGGAAATGTATTTTCTACGCTCGAGCGGCGAATTCTTGCGCTCGAGCGATGAGCATTCGTTGTGTCTTGGTGCTCGAGCGGCCTTTCTTGCGCTCGAGCGGAACAACTTTTTTGTGTCTGACGCTCGAACGTCAACTCTTTTGCTCGATCAGACTATGCGTATATCAGATCGCGAAAGTGATATTTTATATCACTTTTTCATTCTTCTCTCTCTCTAAAACTTTCCAAAACCCTAGATCTTTACTATCTCTCTCTCTACATTTTCTCCTAAATCTATTGATCACTTTGCCCTAGGAATGACAACGGGGCGGGGCGGGGCCGGGGATCGCACTCCCCGTCCCCGATCCCCAATGGTAAACATCTCCCCGGCCCTGGCCCCGATCCCCAACGGGGAACCAATCATCATCCCATCCCCGCCCCCGATCGGGGAACGGGTTTCCCCGACCCCGAAAATTCCCCGGACCAAAAAAAAAAAAAAACCAAACAGCAACGACAGATTCAACATCATCAACATCTGATCCAAAAAATAAAAATAAAAACAAACAAACACCATCTACCAACATCGTTTACAAACAGTTTATATAAATAACATCAACAACAATTTATATTAGATCTAAGTAGAGAGAATGAGAGATCGATCTGCTTAGATCTAAGTAGAGAGAGAGAGAGAGAGATTCATCTGCTCAATCGACTTTGGCATCGCGGCACAGAGATCGATCCGGTGCTCTAGTCGGTGCTCTGCTCAGATTGGTGCTCTGGTTTGGTGCTCTCTGTCAGATCGGCACTGGTTTGGTGAGAGAGAGAGAGAGATCAGATGTGAGAAAAAGAGAGATTAGAGGTGAGGAAGATGTGAGGGATCGGCACTGGTTCGGTGAGAAGAAGAGATCGGGGACAGCGGTGTGGTGTTGAGAGTGAGAGAGTTGATAGAGAGGAGGATAGTTGAGAGAGTAATGGAGAGAAAGAGAGACAGAGTTAAGAGAGTGAGAGAGAGACGAAGGAAAGAGGTTTGGTTTGGTTTGGTTTTTTAATATATTGGGAAGCTTCGGGGAAATATACACAGGTTAGGTTAGGTTTTGTTTATTATTATTATTATTATTATTATTATTATTATTATTATTATTATTATTATTATTATTATAATAATAATAAGGGGTATAAAAGTAATTTCACTTCGGGGAATTTCGGGGATCGGGCCGGGGCTGGGGGCGGGGCCGGGGATCGGGCCGAGCCGGGGATCAAACACAGATCACCGTCCCCGGCCCGTGACAGATCGGGGATTGATTTTCAAATACCGTCACCTCCCCGTCGGGGGTATTTTTCGGGGAAAAACCGCTTAAATTGGGGTCAGGATCGGGGATCCCCGTCAGGCCGGTTTCAAATTGCCATTCCTACTTTGCCCTAGTGTCTTTGGAAAAAGGGTAGAGCACCTTGAAAGCTTCATTTTGATCTGATTAGAGTTTGGTTTCAACATTGTTGAAGTTTCATCCTTACTCCATTGATCTTCTAAACTTGAGGTAGGGATTTTCTATACTTTAATATGGTTTTTAACTTAGTTATTTGTCGTTGTGTAACAATGATGGGATTTGGGAATAATGTGAACAAACCTAGGGTTTGAGTGTAAAATGGAAATAGGGGTTTTGATGAATGAGGGATAAATGATTGTGGGGTTTGAAAATGCTACTTGGTTGATACTTGAGAAAAGAGGGGGTTTGCCCTAAAATGATCATAATATTTATTTTGTATAAATAAATGAAATTGATGTTGTGAACATGAAATTGAATGAGTTTTGAAATAAATAGTGGATGAGGGTAGATAATATGCCTCATCTTTGGAAATTTTGAATAAATTATCTATCTTCAGATTGTATATCTGTTTAGAAATAATTGTATTGGGTTATCGGTGAAAGATAGCTATGATTGTTGTAGAAATTGCATGAGGATTAGGTGAATTAAAACTAATCTAGCCCAGATTTGATTAAAATATAAATCGCTCCATGTGGTTCTGGAAATTACATTCCATCCCTGAGGTTTCTAATTTCATAACAAATCGCCTCTTTTATTAATAAATCATCAAATCAATTAACAGTTTTTAATGATATTAGAAATATGTTTCAATTAATAATTGAAGTAATTTTATTATTGTATAGGAAAACAATTATGAATTTTATTTTTTTTAATTAATTCTGTTAAATAAATAATTTTGACAAGAAGATATTTATAATTTTTCAAATCACATGAAACAATCTGTACTTTAAACAAATTTCAAGGAGTGCATTTGTAATTTACCTATAAATTATCTTGAATGCTTATTATCCACTCTCAAAACAATCAATTAAATCGCCAACAAACATAGGCCCCAAACTTCCCTCTGCCAATGGTATAAATTATTTGGGTCATTTACATATAAGTCCCATTTTGTGAACTTATAATCCATTAAGTTCTAGATAAAATTATTTGCTCCTTCAAGTCCCATTAATTTTTAATAGACCAAATCATCCTTCCAACAAACTCCAGGCGAGTTATCTCGATGTCACCTTCCTTCTCCCTTTCGTCCTCAAGTCCTCTATCGACGTCCTCGATGGAGCTTCGTTGCTGGAAATCCAGCTCCGCCACTAGAACCACCACCTCCTTTCCCTACTTAGATCTGCGGTGTCGTCATCGTCGATGAAGATGAAGAACTCAAACCCGTGAGTGGCTCATGTGTGAGGTTGAGGTTGTTGTTGATCTGTCTCTAAACAGATCTACCTTTCTCTATCGCTGCTGATTTGCCTCGTCACCACCTAAAATTTAAGGTCTCTAGGAGGGTTGGGTGAAGAATTGGGTAGATTTGCGGCTGTTGCTTATGAGAGTCCACTGAAAGATGAGGACTTAGAGCCAGCGTTGGAGACTCGTCCAGAAAGCGATGAGTCCATTGATTGTGAGGTTTTGATTTTCACTAAGTTCACAAATGCCACTGCCATTAAAGAGAGAGAGAGAGAGAGAGAGAGAGAGAGAGAGAGAGTGAGAGTGAGTGAGAGATCTGGGATTTTTTGAAATTGAGAACCTTCTCAATTTATAATATTCTCAATTTTAATCATGAAAAAAATTGAGAAATTTCTCAAAATTGATAATTATAAATTTCTTAGTTTTGATAATATTCTCAGTTCATATTAGAAAAAAATTGAGAAATTTCTTAGTTTTGATAATTATAAATTGAGAACATTCTCAGTTTTGAAATTGAGAACATTCTCAATTTTGAGATTAAAGGGCAAAACATCTTTTTACTTGTAAATGGGACTTACTGGTTCAAAAACTTTTTGACAGGACCTAAGCTACCACCACATATGTAGATAAGACTTTTACAGCCCAAACCAGCCCAGATCAGCCTAACCCAGCCCACTTTCTCAACCTATAATTTCACAAGTCTGATTGAACCAAATTTGTCGCCCCTTTCTCTCCCTCAAAAACCCTAAATCCTCTCTGCACTCGAATTCACAAATCCCAACTTTCAATCACTGAGATTACCGCAAATAAATTTGTAATCACTGAGATTACATCTAAATTTTACCACTAAAAATTTTGCCAACGATTTATACTGTAAGCCCATTGATACTTCAACTTTGTGGTGCTCTTAGATGGCGCATAGCAGCAAAGATTTTCTGGACTTGGAGCTCAAGAATTCATCTTCATCAAACCTAGGTCTCTCTTTCTTCCTCACTTTTTGCCTAGCTTCTCTCTCTCTCTCATTCTATGTATGTGATATAGTGTAGAATCTACATTTCTTGTCTGCAAAAACAACGACTTACAACAGTCGCAAAACTCAAAAACCACACCCCCTGATGGAAAGCCCTTCACTTCCTCTGTTCCCAAAAGCCACGGTACTTTATATTCCCCTATGTCTCTCTCTCTCTCTCTCTTTCTCTCTCTATTTATATATATATATATATATAATGAATGGTAAGTTTTATCTTGAAATATATGCACCAGGACCAGTTAAGCTACACCCAAGAAAAAAAAAAAAAGAATTGTTTTGTTGGTTGAAGTAGGGTGATGATTGTTAATCTGGTAGTCTTAACTATGAGCAAGTTATATTGAATTCTTTGAAAATTCAAGAGAAGGAAATGTATTGAAATATGGGAAGAGAATTTAATTCAATTATCAAAAGTTATTTGACTCTATTCTAATATTGTTATGGTATTTTGTTTGTTTGTTTGTTTTTTTGTTTTTTTTTTTTAAAGCTTAGTTGACGAGGTCATTAAGAGAAAGCAATATTTACTTGCACCGACTTCGAATCCAATTCAAAGTGCAATACCCATTATTGATAATACTTGATTTTGAAGTTTTGTAAGAATCATTGAAAGCATTTGAATATAATATAACAAATTTGGTCTTTCACAAGTTCCACCATTTTGGAGAGGAAGTAATTTGGTCAGCAAGGAAGTGAAGCCCTTCACTCCTACTTTAACCCTCCAGTTCAATCTCCTTCCTAACAAACAAGGAAAGCATATACATCCTTACCCTCTTCCTCCCCCATCCCTTTCCTCCCACTTTTCCATCCTACCATGGAACTCTGAAGACTTGTTCCAATGGGCATAAAACTGGATGATAAGAAAGAAGAAAGGAGGGAGTGATGACTAAATCTTTTTACAAACAATGGAGCCTATCCCCTTTCTCCTCCCAAACAATCATATATATACAATGTATTTAAACATATAATCATATATGGAGTACATCCATTTTCCCCTCCCAAACAATCATACATATATAATGTATTTAAAACATGATCATATTCAGTGATAACTAACCATAGATTAGTTTTAATTCACCTAATCCTCATGTAATTTCTACAACAATCATAGCTATCCTTCACCGATAACCCAATACAGTTATTTCTAAACAGATATACAATTTGAAGATAGATAATTTATTCAAAATTTCCAAAGATGAGGCGTATTATCTACCCTCATCCACTATTTATTTCAAAACTCATTCAATTTCATGTTCACAACATCAATTTCATTTATTTATACAAAATAAATATTATGATCATTTTAGGGAAAACCCCCTCTTTTCTCAAGTATCAACCAAGTAGCATTTTCAAACCCCACAATCATTTATCCCTCATTCATCAAAACCCCTATTTCCATTTTACACTCAAACCCTAGGTTTCTTCACATTATCCCCAAATCCCATCATTGTTACACAACGACAAATAACTAAGTTAAAAACCATATTAAAGTATAGAAAATCCCTACCTCAAGTTTAGAAGATCAATGGAGTAAGGATGGAACTTCAACAATGTCGAAATCAAACTCTAATCGGATCAAAATGAAGCTTTCAAGGTGCTCTACCCTTTTTCCAAAGGCAATAGGGCGGAGAGATCAATAGATTTAGAAGAAAATGTAGAAAGAGAGAGAGAGAGAGAGAGAGTAAAGATCTAGGTTTTTAGAAAGTTTTAGAGAGAGAGAAGAATGAAAAAGTGATATAAAATATCACTTTCATGATTTGATATACGCACAGTCCGCTCGTGCAGAAGAGTTGACGCTCGAGCGTCAGACACAAAAAAGTTGTTCCGCTCGGGCGCAAGAAAGGCCGCTCGAGCACCAAGACACAACGAATGCTCATCGCTCGAGTGCAAGAATTCGCCACTCGAGCGTAGAAAATACACTTCCAGAAGTTTTGCAGACAACAAACCAACACTCGAGCCCCGGAAAGGCCGCTCGAGTGTCCACCCGCTCGATCGTAGGAAATGCTGCTCGAGTGTAGAAAACATTTTTCCAGTAGTTTTGCAGACCTGCAAAGTATTGAGAGTTCGCAAAACCCGCTCGAGCACAAGAATGACCACTCGGGCGATAGAACAAAAATCTGGGCAATAAAGGTTTGGAAAAATAAGCAACCAACCTATTCTAAATGCACAACTACAATCCAATAACCAAAACAGAGGGGATATAAGGGAAACAAGATATGAATCTCTATTCAAAATCATACAAACCCGAGTCCGGAGTACTACAAGTGACGTGTCAAAACCGGAATAGCTATAGATGATTTCAAAATTTGAAGATCTTGCCCTTGGTCAACAATACACGATCTCGCCATTGAAGATCAACACTCTCAATTAAACGAGAGATTACATTTTAAATCTGCATAAATTTGTATCAGATTTAGAGAGTTTCATCGAGATTTGTAAGTGTTGTTGGAGTTTTAGAGGTTTTGCTTTAATTATGTGTTTGATTATTGTTCGAGTTAAATCATGTATGTTGATTTGTTAATTAATTTTATTTTTTATTTTTATTGTGTATGATCTGATTTTGTTTGACAGAATGAAAGTAAAATTTTACTGTGGTATGTGCTTTGTTTTTGTTTGACAGAATGAGAGTAAAATTTTACTCTAGTATGTACTATGTTTTTATTTGATAAAATGAGAGTAAAATTTTATTCTGGTATGTTCGATTGACCGCTTTCAGAGCAACGAATTCAAGCGATAAAACAGAGAGAAGGAGACAAACGGTTCCGTCATTTGATATTTTCCCATTTATATAAAAGGGTATTTTAGTTTTTTCACTACATATTTTTTTATTTAATGAACTTTTAGAACCATTATTTTATTCCATGCGTTTTACACAAAAAAAAATCCCGATAAGAGGGCTTTTCACCAAAAATTCCCTTATTTTTTAGTAGAAAGCCCACCTATGAAAATATCCTACCCAAACCAGCCCAGATTAGCCTAATCCATCCCACTTTCTCAACCTGTAATTTCACAAGTCTGATTGAACCGAATTTGTCATTCCTTTCTCTTAGAGATGGCAATCGGAACCCGGCCCGACGGGGACCCGATCCCCCTACCTCGAATTGAGTGGTGATTCCCCGAAAAATTCCCCCGACGGGCCGGGGGTGGTATTAAAAATTAAATCCCTGATGATATATGGGCCGGGGACGGGGATACATGTTTCAGCCCTAGACCCACCCTGACCCCGGCCCAATCCTCGCCCTGTTTGCCCGATGTAAAATCACTATTTTGCCCTCTTATATATATATATATATATTCTATTATTAAAAGCCAACAACTTTGGTGTCATGAAGCCTAGCTTAGAATTTTTTTCCAATTTTTTCGAAAATGACCATAACTTCTTGAATAATTATATTATTTTTACACTTATATCAGTTTGTAGTTGAGGGTAACATGGGAAATTTAAACCATTCAGTTTCATTACCCCATATTTTCCACTACCCCACGTTTCTAAACTGCACAGCAGTTTGAAATTGGGTGACACCAGTTCCAAATCAGGTTCAACATCTTCCAAAAAGTGCCGAACATCTTCGTTGCATTTTCCATTTGTTTCGATTTCATTCAAAAGTTCTGTCCATCTTCAATGTATTTGGTAAGTTCTCTTCTTAAAGTTATCCGTATTTGGTAAGTTCTCTTTTGTATTTGGTTTTATCTGATTTCAATTTCACATGTTATGTTATGTGTAGGTATTCTAGACAAAGCATCAAAACTAAAGTGTTAAATTTAAAAATAGTATTAGAGTGGTGCCATATTAATATGGCCATTTAAAAAGAAAAAACTTGACAAAGGATCAAAACTAAGTGTTGTATATCAAACAGTAACATATATGGAAGGAGATTGCTCACTGGGATGACTTTCCAGCAGCCCAATCAACCCAAGAATCGACCTTATCCTCCTCTGCATCTTCTGTGAATTTCATCCTCTCTACAGTGTTCCTCTCCCCAACACCAGCACAACTCCACCAATACTGCCGCCGCCGCCGCAACAACAACAACAACCACCCACATTATCAACCTCTCCAGAACAGAATGATTATGTAGTTTTGTTTTGGATGCTATACATAGGAACGTTTTCTTGCAGTTGTAGTGTGTGTGTCATCTTCCCTTTTTTTATTTGGTTAGTTTTGAACATCTTCACTATTTTGCATGTATTTTGCATTTGTTTCTATATGATTATTGGTTTTAATAATAGAATAGATAGATGGGTGTGCTTTATATTTTCTGTACTCAAAAGTTCTGTCCAATTTCTATATGATTAAATGGTGAGTACTTATTCCAATTCCTTTTTTTTAAAAGCTTTTGGTGATCGTGTGTTTGTGTGTAGATTCTGCAACAAGGACGAGGTCGGAAAAACAGTAGCCATAATAGTAGGCGTCTTGGCCGGTCTCGTCGTTTTGATCGTTCTTCTCTCTGTTTGTCACAAAGCACTTGGTATGATCTCCTCCCATTTTTTTATCATTTCTGATAAACAAAAGACAAAAAATGAAATTGGGTTGAGCTCCTCATTTTACCATCCAGATTGAATGATACAAATATTTTATTCTGTAAAATCTATTGAAAAGAGTATCCAATGAAATAGTTTATTAAGTTTATTGAACAATGAAATTCATATAATTGGATTACATTTATCTTATAAAATAAATAAATAAATTACCTATATTAAAAATTATATTATCTGTTCAATTTTCTTTGATCAAATTAATCAAAAATTTTATACGAACTATTTTGTGGATAAACCCTACAAATGAATGGTTGTTTCAATATGTTAATTAAATAAACCAACCTCCTGCCCATGCTTGGAAAAATTGTGATTTTTAAAATTTTTTTTTTGAAGGTATTGTTTGAATAGTATAAAATGTGATTGTTATAATAGGGACCAAATTGACATATCATGCAAACAACAGAAACTATTTATATAATTTATCTTCAATTATTTTTTATTTGCACCGGAAACTGATAGTTTTTTATTTTATTTTTTTTATAAATAGCTATTAGAGTCAATTTATATGGTGAAGTTAACTACTAGGCAAATCATAATGAGTCTTCAAAGAGTAAGATGAATAAATCTGTTTAATAATTCTTTGGCTATTTAATTCTATAATTTTTAGTTTTCTTTATGTACATCAAATCTGTTTCAATGTTACTATTTATTTTTCATTATGAGTATTCTAAGTCTCTTAGGTTTTTACTTTTCTATTTTGTGTGCTTCCGCATATACTTATGCTTAAATAATAATAGAGTTTGTCCTGTTTTGTATGTTTCTATTTGGTATTTTTTTCACTTACTTTTTATTTTATTTTTGTTTCTCCTATTCAATTTTTTGGTTTGGCACAGGTGTGGAGATCTGTCACCATCCAAGAGGATATGTTAATTAAGTAAACCAACTTCCCTACCCATGTTTTTTTTTTTTTTTTTTTAAGGTATTCTTTGAGTAGTGGAAATTGCAATTGTTAATTGACATATGGTGGGTAGGTTTACCAACCATAAAACCCATAATTCAGTTTTAAAAAACTTTTGGGCTTTTTGGGGCTTTTTCCCATAATTCAGTGTCATGAAGATATGTATTTTTGTATTTTTTATTTTTTGTAATTCTGTTAATTATACTTTCGGTAATACTAAATATTCCAACTAAATCAAACATTCTTTTGCGTTGTATTTTTTGGTGTAACAATGTAATTTTTTGTGCACGTTGCTTTATGACTTTGTGTTGTTCAGAATAAACAACTTCTCGAGTGATTCTTTATCTACACTTATCTACTCTGACTGTAAGTATTCTAGACTTATTGATGGATTATTGTAGAGTTTTCCCCCCCCCCCCCCAATTTAGAGTTGAGTATGCTTTATTTGAGATAATGCAGAAATATATGAGAATGTGTGTATATATATCATATTAAATTCAGAAAAAAAAACTATGCAATTGAATATATAAATTAAAAAAAAATCAAATTGAATGAGGATATTTGAAAACAGCTTTCTTGGAGTCTTGAAGCCATTGTCTTAGAAATTTTTTTTTTCCATTTTTCCTAAAATGACCTTAACATTGTAAATAATTATACTATTTTTACACTTATATCAGTTTCTATTTAAGGGTAACATGATAAATTACTAATTCACAAACTGAATAATCTCCACTACCCACGTTTCACAAAATGCTACAGTTCCACGTTTACAAAACAACTGCTGCTGCTAGCCATTTTCTCAGTTCCCTATTTATTTACAAACTTTTCCTACTCTTTTGGGAAAACACTATTCAACTATTCAAACAACTTTTTCCTTCTTTTTTTTTTTTTTTTTAATTTGGTGGAGAAAGACTAATCAACTACATTCAATTTTATGGACTAATCGTCTAACACTGTAAGTGTACTATTGCTAAGTTTTTGTTTGTTTTTTTGTGTATAAATTCAGTATTTTAAAATTAAATTTGTTTGTTTACTTAATTTTGTGTGTTTGTTATATAAAATGTGTTTGTTATTTAAAATAAAATTCAGTACTCTTAAAAAAAATCATATAAAATGAGTGTCTTGGTTTTTTTTTGTATTTTTTTTTTGGTGTAATTATACTTTCTGTAAAAAAATTTATAGAAAAAAAAAATTATTAGTTTGATTTATTTGTTAATACAATCAATGTTCATGAAATTTCTTTTTTTTTTAAAAAAATTATTGGTTTGATTTGTTTGTTAATATAATCAGCATTTTAAGAGTTTTTAAATTTAAAATGTATATCAATATATTCTATTATTAAAAAGGAACAGCTTTCTTAGAGTCTTCAAGTCATTGTCTTGAAAAAAAATTTCCATTTTTTCTAAAATGACCTTAACTTTGTAAATAATTATACTATTTTTACACTTATATCAATTTCTAATTAAGGATAACATGATAAATTACTAATTCACAAACTGAATAACTTCTACTATCCATGTTTCACAAAACGCTGCAGTTCTACATTTACAAAAACAACTACTGTTGCTAGGGTTTGGTTAAACCAAACCTCACCTCATCTCAGATTCTCAGTCCCTACTATCTTCCTCTGTCTCTCTCTCTCTCTTCTACTCTTACTCTCACACCTCTTCGCGATGCCGATGGTCCTCCTCCGTCGATCGTCCTCCTCCGTCATCCATCGCCTCCTCCATCGTCCTCCTCCGCTGATTGTCCTCCTCCGACACAGATCTCAGTTTTTTTGAAACAGATTGTGTATGTATACAGATTTTTTTTTTTTGTGTTGTTGAAACAATTTTTTATATGTGTATGTGTACAGATTTTTTTTTTATAATTTTTTTTGAACGAATACAGATCTGTTTATGTGCATACAGATTTTTTTTTTAAAATTTTTTTTGAACAAATACAGATCTGTTCAACAGATCTGTTTGTGTGTATACAGAATTTTTTTTAAATTTTTTTGAATGAAAACAGATCTGTTGTTGAAACAAATCTGTTTGTGTATACATGTATGGTGGTGATGTTGTTGTTGATGGTGTTGTTGAACAAAACAGATTTGGGCCGGGGAAATTTCGGTGTCGGGGAAACCCGATCCTCGTTAGGGGAAGGGGATGGGGACAATGATAGGTTCCCCATCGGGGCGGGGACAGGGAGATTTTCACAATCGGGGATTGGGGACAGAGAGTGTAATCCCCGGCCCGTTGCCATTCCTACTTTCTCTCCCTCAAAAACCCTAAATCTTCTCTGCACTCGAATAGAGATGGCAATCTGAAACCGACCCGACGGTAACCCGACCTCCCGACCCCGAATTAAGTGGTTATTCACCGAAAAATACCCCTGTGAGGACGGCGACGGTATTCAAAATTTCATTCCCGATGATATCCTGTAGGGGACGAGATAGGTGTTCCAGACTGCCCCGGCCTGGCCCCTCTTGCCCGACCCAGGAGCTTCTATATACACACACCTAATCCCCTCAATACACACACTTAATGATATTTAATTTTATTACAATTTTATCCCTAAGTGAAATTACTATTTTAAACACCATTATTAATTGAAGACATCTTAATGCACACCTCAGAGTTTTGCATCGTGTGTGTGTGAATGCTCATTCATAGCTTCTATCTGTTCTGTCTGTTGTGTAGCTAGTGACACCATTGGTTTCACTTATTCTATCAATTTCTGTATATGATGTTCATTGAGCTAGAAGTGAAACCAAAGGGCTTTGGCATTTCCAAGTTCATCAACCTTCATCATTCGTAGGGAAAACATCATTGTTATGGAGGATTTGCCTTCTAAAAATCAGCAAATAAGTGTTCATGTGAAGCAGAGCGAAGGAAATGTGAGTTTAATTTTTTTTTTCCCAGCGTCGTTCGGATAACCAGAACCGAATTGTGTTATTTGGTTCAGAAATATACTACCGAAATAATTATGTATTTTCGAAAGTTGATTTCCGAACAAAGTAATAAATTTCGAAAGTTGTTGTCCGAACAAAGTATGTAAATTCGGAAGTTGTTGTCCAAACAAAATTAACTTTTACAACAATCAACTTCCGAAATTGTAAAAAAAATTCAGACAACTACTTCCGAATGA
The DNA here is from genome assembly GCA_025200525.1 of Camellia lanceoleosa. NCBI lineage: Eukaryota > Viridiplantae > Streptophyta > Magnoliopsida > Ericales > Theaceae > Camellia > Camellia lanceoleosa. The sequence goes on from CM045758.1 coordinate 124,953,441, forward strand.
AGTAAATTTTTTTTTTTCCATTTTATATTCCAAATTTGCAAAATGCATGCCAAATTTACAGTTTCAAATTGCAAATTAATCTTTATAATGCCATTAAAAATTTGTAATATTATACAAAACATGCAGGAATATGTGTCAACTTAAGGAAGTCAAGTTTGCGCGGATTTTGTGTTAGATTACACCACTCAATTCACAACTGAACAGGTTTAGTCTACGAAATTATAACAATTATGTTTCGAATTGCTCACCAAATGTAAATGTTTGATAATATTTATTTAACTTTGCAGGTATTCAAAAGTAAGGATGAATTGCTCAACTAGGTACGTGAAGTTGGAAAGAGAAATGGTTTGGTCATTGTAATCAAAACATCAGACTATGGTGGACGGAAAAAAAGACTCAGGATGTATCTTGCTTGTGAGAGGAGTGGCTAATATAGAGCAACAAAGTAGTTAAAACATGATGGCAACAATACATCAAGAATAATTGGTACGAAGAAGTGTGGTTGTCCTTTTGATATGAGGGCTCACAGGTTTACCACACATGATGAATAGACATTGACCGTAGTATGCGGATTGCATAATCATCCACCTGCGGAGCACCTCGAGGGACATTCATATGCGGGGAGGCTATCAAAGGATGAAAAAGCACTATTAATGGATATGTCAAAGAGCATGGTTAGGCCAAAAGAAATCCTAGTAACTTTGAAACAGCGAGATGCCCTCAATGTAAACGCCATCGAAACAGGGTGGTACAGAGAGCTAGAAGATCACAGATGCAATACTTATTGGGTGAATTGGCCAAGTATAATTACATTGAGCGCCATCGGTCTGAAGAGTCCACGATGACTGTGACAGACTTGTTTTGGGTATATCCTACCAGTTTGGACTTATTTCGGTCTTTCCCACGTATATTAATTATGGATTGCACATATAAAACCAACAGATATCGGCTTCCTCTTCTTGAAATTATGGGAGTGACATCAACTGAAATGACATTCTCTGTAGCTTTTGCATACTTACAGTATGAGAGGGTCGATAACTATGCGTGAGTGTTAGCTACATTGCGTGATGTCATTGATGGGTTTGTTGTGCCAACAGTTATTGTTACTGACAGAGAGCTAGCCTTAATGAATGCCATATGGAAGATATTTCCGAGTGCCAGACATTTATTATGTCGTTGGCATATCAGTAAGAATGTGTTGACCAAATGCAAGAAAATGTTTGAGACACAGCAAAAATGGGAGAAGTTCAACCATGAGTGGAACTCTGTAGTGTATTCATCTTCTGAAATTCAATGCGAGGAGCGTCTTAAATCATTACTTAAAGAATTCAGTAGTTATCCTGATGCAGTCAAATACGTCATGGATACTTGGTTGGTTCCTTACAAGGACAAATTTGTGGCGGCATGGACAGACACGTGTATGCATTGTGGCAATGTTACAACGAACCGGTAAGATTACTTTTCTTCAATATGTTATTAATAAGTGCCATGTACTTGATTTTAACTTGACTTACATTGAATTGAACAGGGCTGAGAGTGCACATGCAAAACTTAAAAGACAACTGGGTTCATGTCAAGTCTCATTTCAGGCATCATTTGAGAAAATACACAGTCTGCTTGAGTTGCAACACACTGATATCAAGGCTTCATTTGAGAAAAGTCTAACTATTGTGCAACATCAATTTAAACCTTTTCAATTCAGGGAGCTACAGGGTAATGTGTCTATCTCTGCATTGGAGTATTTGCTTGTCGAGAGTAAGAGAGCCAATTCCATTGGTATTGATGTTGAAGCTTGTGGATGCGTCCTTCGCCACACTCATGGTTTACCTTGTGCCCATGAGATTGCTGACTACATCAGAGAAGATCGTTCTATACCACTTGCTACCATACACTCACAGTGGAGGCAACTTCATATCTCCATATGCAAGAAAGAAGAGGAAGCGGATGTGACTTGTCATGCAGAAGTAGAGTTGTTTGTGAACAAGTTTAATGAAAGTGATAGAACCATGCGGTTGGAGCTTTTGAAGAAGTTGAAAGAGATTGTATATCCGGGAAGCACTTTTCTTGTTGAGCCGGAGGTGAAGCCCAAAACACGTCCTCGGGATCATAAGAAGATCAATGTTTCTACCCGTCGTGACCCGTGTGCATTTGAGTTAGTGTAATCTGGACATGATTCCTTCTCACCTAGGGACACTCAAATCACTACATTAGCTTCTACTCTGCAAACCAAGAAGAAGCGACCTGTTAAGGGAAAGGAGAAGGTGAATCCGAAAGGGAAGGCATACATTACTAGAACAGTGAAACCTGGTGCATATGTTGATGATTTCCCTGCTGGGTTGAAACCATACATTAAGTTTGTCAAGGATGTAGCTGCAGATGGGAATTGTGGTTTCAGGGCTATAGCTGCTTCAATTGGTTATACAGAAGATGATTGGGCTCAGGTTAGGCGTGGTCTATTGGGTGAGCTGCACACACACAAAGAGGAATACATTACACTTTATGGGTCCTATGAAAGGTTTGAAGAATTGACAAGCATATTGTCATACTTTGAAGACAGTCCTGGATACTCACATTGGATGACTATGCCAGACATGGGGCATCTTGTTGCATCGTGCTACAATCTTGTGTTATACCACTTGTCTTTACAGCAATGTCTCACCTTTTTACCTCTTAGGACAGTGCCAGTACCTCAACTTGATAGACGTGAGATTGCCATTGGGTTTGTCAACGGAAATCATTTCGTCCAGGTATAACAGAAACTTATCTATTGGGTTTGTGCATGTACAACAAGTTATGAGGTATGACCACTAAGTCAATTGATATTTGGTGCAGGTTTTGTTGCAGCCAGGCCATCCAGTTCCTCTTATTGCCACTAATTGGAGAAAATACCGTCACCCTTGCGCTGTCGACTGGGATGATGCATATGTGCGTCGCATTCAACATTTCAAGGACATTATTCTTGCTAATATAGCTACTTGAGAGACTTTTGATGTTGTTGATGTCGCATGACACATGTATGCATTTGACAATGTTAGAATTATGGAAGAAATTAATGGATGTGTTTTTGATGTTGATGTGTTATGTTTTGCAATGCGGATTGAATGTTATCGACCATTGTTACCATTCCATTGTAGTAAGAAAATATCATTTAGAAAATCAACGACCATTGTTACCATTTCATTCTAATAATAAAATGTCATTACAATACCATTGTTGCCATTCCATTCTAATAAGAAAAACACCAAAAAATAATGTCATCTTACAAAAAACACTGCCATTACAACAATGTCATCTTACAAAAAACACCAAAAAATATTCATCAACTAACAAAATAACATGTAACAAGATAACATGTCATGAATCAGCTGTATGCCTACGCCTAGGCCTACGACTGTATGTCAATGTCGAAGATGGAAAGCGACCTCCAGCAGAACTAGGTCCAAATCACAATGTGTCAATGACCTTCAAGAACATGTGTCATACTCTCGATAGCCTGGTAAAGTCAATAAGGATGGCGAATCCCCTCCTGATAACCAGTGTCAATAATAGGATGTGAAATCTGCAGTACATGTGCAATACGCTGCATTTGAAAAGAATATCACATTTTAGGGAACATATCAGAAGAAAAAAAAAAAGAAAAGTAAGTTACATATGCATAAGAGAGGATAATAGATTACATCCGCATGTTCGCTGAAATCCTGATGGTCATGGACACGCGGTTCATCAGTGTGCTCGACATATAGGTGCGTGATATTCTTATACCAATCCATGTAACCCGGTACACATTGCCAAGGCTGACGAACTGGTGTGCTCCTCCGTTGCTCAGATAACACGTGGTTATCCCAAGCCTCCCAGATCCTATCCAAGTATCTGTACATGACTGTATATCGTGCAGATATGTTGCCTCGCGCACCACGACTGGGAGCTAGCGGTGCATCTGGGATGGTTTGAACCCTGCCAAACTGCCTCAAAACTCTATCTGGATGATAGGGTTCAACAACGTCTAAGCACTTTAAGCATCCATGGTAGAACGTAACCGGGTTACATGGATGCCGATCTCTGTAGCTGTGGTATGGATCCTAAATAACTTGTAAACGTAAAGTGTTTTTGCATTAAAGTACATAAAGAGTAAGATAAATGGAAGTGTTAAAATTATCGCAGGATGAGTAAACTTACATCAGTAGCTACTAAACTGTCAAGGTCGACTTGAAAAGATTTCAAATGGTCAATGGAGGAACCCGCCTCTCTCCTAGATGCCCAATGGTACACATGTGGCATGTCTTCATTGTAGTCCATGTTCTGATGAGGTCGGAATGCTCGGAAGTGCTCATAAATCCACGCCTCCAAAAGAGTCATATAACCACCCATCTGCTTAACCCCAGATTAGCTAGCAAACCCTAATTGTCTATATAAAAATGCTAATGCAGCAGCACCCCAGGCATAAGTATGTATGGATCCCAAATCCATCAACAAGCCGAGGTAAACAACGGGAACCCTGCCGCCACTCTTGTCACTGAAGAGTGTACATCCCAACAGGAACAACAAATAAGCTCTTCTGATTATCAGTATAGCCTCCTCGGGGTCTGAATCTGTGACACCAGCAAACTGACTTCGCAACCATTCAAGCCTGACTGAATTGCCACCAGCAGAAGAAACCTCTTCATGTGCTGCACGTTCACTAATCCCCAAGCCATAAACGAGTAATGTAACTCCATGATGATCTGTCACATCTGGTATGCTGACTGATTTGCCTACAATGGGAAGGCCAAGAATAGTGCCAACATCATCCAGGGTCAAGGTCATCTCACCAACTGTCATGTGAAATGTGTTCGTCTTAGGTTGCCATCTCTCAACAAAACTGGAGATTAGAAGCTTGTTGACGAACCGATAAGTGCAACGAGCTAACTGTGACAGTCCAGACTGCTCAATAATGGCTTTGAATCTAGTGTTGTTCTCTACTAACCACCATGGCCATGCAAGGATCTTGGAAGAGTGATTTTGACACTTTAAGGGCCCTCGTTCCTACAACACAAATGATATCTCATTACAAACTACCATACAACACAAAAAAAAAAAAAAAAACTCATATACAAATGAATTTCAGTTTTACTGAGGAATGTTTACCTCCCCGTACCAAATAGCTGCAGCCACATGACTATTGAAACTCTGCAGTATTGACGGATCAGTCGGTCCACTTGGAAAAGCATGAGTAAGGTACTCTTCCTGGACAGGAGGAGAATCAAGTAAAGAGGTATCCTCCATAGCAATGTCAGGCATATCATAACCTTCAACTCGTCTTTGGCTTCGGCCCCCACTTTGACTGGCACTTGGAATATCATATTCTACCTCAACTGGATCACGACCACGACCTTGACCTCGTCCTCGCCCACGCCTTCGTCCCCATTCATGGTCTACATCCAATTGACGACGTCGTCTATTTGAAGCAATAGGTGGGACACGTTGTTGATATTCAGAATCCATATTATCTGCAAAAAATACTATGTGTGTGTGTAAATAAACAGAGTGTGTGTAAATAAAGAGAGTGTGTGTAAAATTAATGAGAGTGTTTTAAATTATAAGTGTGTGTGTAAATAATAAGTGTTTTAAATTATAATGAGAGAGTGTGTGTAAAATTAATGAGAATGTGTGTGTAAATAATAAGTGTTTTAAATTATAATGAGTGTTATAATTAAGTGTTTTAATTAAGAAGGAAAAAAAAAAAAAAAAAAAACCTATTCGGAAGTTTAGAATCGAAAATACCTATTCTGTTCGGAAGTTGTTGTCCGAAATTAAAGCTACTATTCGGAAGTTGAAAACCGAAAAAAAATATTATTTTCGGAAGTTAAAAGCCGAACCAAGTAAATATTTTCGGAACTATAGTGCCAAATAGAAGCAGAAAATTCGGAACTAGATTGCCAAACAAAAACAAAAAATTCGAATAACCAGTTCCGAAGCAATCACTTACAATGGTGGACGGAAAATTTCGAAAATGGTAAAGATTAACCCTACATTACAAATAAAATAGGAATGAGAAGATTCTAATCTGTGTAAACTAACCTAAAATGTGAAGATTTCAATGCTCTTCAATGCCCTTCAATGCCAATACTTCAATGACACAGATGGATGGATGAAGCTTTTGGGAAGGCACGGTGGAGAGTGTGAGAGATGGGTGTGTGTGTGTGAGAGGGGTTCTCCGATGGGTGTGTGTGTGATAGGGGGTGTGTGTGTGTATGATTTACATTTAGGGGTATATGTTGAACGATAGGTGTGTGTAGTGAGTCAAATATATTAAGATTTATTTTTTTAGTGTGTGTATTGAGAAGGATTTGTATAGAGATGAAAGGGTGTGTGTATATAGAAGCTCCCCCGGACCCGCCCCCTCCCCGCTTAATCCCGAGGTGAAATGACAGTTTTGTCCCTGCCATATATATGTATCAATCGCGCTTCCGACCCCCAGTGGGGCGACCCTCACTGACAACCCCCAGTGAGGTGTCGCCCCCTCATTCGTTGAAATCAAAACAAAAAAAACAAAAAAACTGTTTTTTTTTTTGGACCAACGAGGGACGACCCCCAGCACCCCCAGCTGGGGGTCTGAAGCATTTTTCATATATGTATCCTTGTGTTTGTCTAGAGTTTGAGACACACACACTCAAGCACACCTCTCACTCACACGGCGCTCTCCGCTCGCTCCTCTCTCTGTCTCGCTCGCCGCCACCACTGGTTTGGCCTCCCCCTCTCTTTCTCTCACCGCCGCGCCTCTCTCCTCACCGGCGATCCTCCGTCGCCGCCGATCCTCCCTTACCGCCTCACCTCTGCCGTTCCTCCTCGCTCCCTCACCGCTGCTGCTTTCTCTCCCTCACCGCCGCTCCTCCGTCACCGCCGACCTCCCTCACCGTCGCTGCTCACTGTTTAGGTATCTCTCTCTCTCTCTAGGGATTTCGTTCTAGGGTTTAACCTCTGTTTTTTTTTTTTTTTTTTTTTTTTCCTTTGAAATTTATAGTTCTATCTATTTTATCTACAGATCTGTTTATTGATCTACTTGTTGGTGGTTTATTTTTGATCTTCGAAATTTTTGATCTGTTTAGGAATTTTTTTTTCCTCCACTTTTTTGATCTGTTGGCTCTGGGATATGACGAAATTTCTGAACTTGTAGTGTGAGAATTAAGTTGTTTTTTTTAAATAGTAGAGGAAAAGTGGTATGAATTGAATGAATTTGGGTTTTGTTAATTTATTGGTGGTTTATTTGACATTGTATTTTAGGGTTTTGAAATAGGAAGTGTAGCCAATTGTTGAATGTGTTTTGGTGATGTAGGTTTGATTCAGTATGTGGGATTGAATGTATGGTTACAATTTATTTATTTATTTATTTTGCTTTTCTTAGTTGATGTATGCTTTGCCCATAGTTCTAGAAGAGTTTGTTTGATTTCAATAGTCATGGGAAAGGCAATGAAAACATGGAGTATTATCATATGTATACACGCTGGGGTTAGATTGTTTATATGGGTAACATTTCTTTTCTTTCCTGTGGACGTATATGGGGGTAAAATGTGGCCTCAGTGTATTCTCATTTGCAAATTACAGTTTGTTAGTGATTTTAATAAGCATTTGCATGTAGTTTTTCCACCAACTTGCCCTGTATATTTTGGGATCTTTACAAAACTGGAGAAACTATAATGGTATTGTTGATACAAGTTGAAGGAATTGTGTCTTGTACTTTTTGGAGAATGTTGTGGGTTCAAAAATTTCTTTATGGGGCTTTTGTAAATGAAAACTGAAATGGCACTGGCATGATAATATTTTGAACTGGCTGCCTTAGTTCATGGTTTTCCTAATAGCTAATCATTATCTTCATGCTACAGCCTAACAAGTTTTGTTTTATCATTTAGATAATCAGATTAGGAGTTTGATTTGGTGCCTAGTTGAAGATAAGGTCCACTTGAAAGACTCCTTTGGTCTATTATCTTTTATTACTTCCTAAAACAATAGAAGTACTCTTCTACCTGTTTACTTTTCCTACACAGGATTCAACTTTACATAGACTGCCCTTGTTTGTACGTCTTATGAGTTTTTCATGCTTTTGCAGACTGAGCTGATATCAGGGGACCAAAATGGAAATATTCGTGTGTGGGATTTGACAGCAAATTCATGCAGCTGTGAGTTGGTATGTGCTCAATATGTATATTTTTTTAATTATTGGATAGGAGTCGCATTATATAGTTGGCATGGCATTTTTTAGTGTTGTTTGGATTGGTTTTCACATGGAGACTTATGTGCCTGGATAAATAAGGCTGTAATATAAAGGGACAGATTCTGATCCAGTAACTCTAATTTTCTCTTTACCTTGCAGGATCATCAACCTATTCTTTTCAACAGGGGATCAAATTAACCATAGGTAAGATGAGAACAAAGATAAACCCTCGTAGTTTATTTAATGATTTTATGTTGGATTGACTAAGATAGATGGATTGAATGTTGGATTGAATGATTTTTCTTAAATCTGCTGTGGGAAGAATTTGTGTAGGGGGTATTGGAGAAACAATGTATTTGATTTTATGTTGTAATGGATATATATATATATATTTTTAAATTTCAATTTTTGGGTAACCTATCCCTTGCGGGTTGTGCTTGGGATTAATTATTCTCTTTAGTACCTGTTGAATTTTCTTGTGTGTGTGGGCTGGTGCTTGGTTTGTGTTATTTTGTTGCTACATGATGTTTTGTTTGTGTTATTTTGTTGCGCTGCTGAATTTTCATGTTGTAATGGATGTTGAATTTTCATAATGTTGCTACAGGATGTAATGGATGCTGAATTTTCAAGATGTTGCTATAGGATTTAAATGGATGTTTATTGATGTTTTGTATTTTGCTTCAGGATGTTTCTATTTACAAATTTTTACGAATTTTTTTGTTGCCTCAGGATGTTTTGTATGTTGGCAACAAAATGTTGCTTCAGATTTTTAATCAATTTACAGATGTTGCTTCAGGTTTTTAATCAATTTACAGATTTTTAATCCATTGTTTCAGGATGAAAATGGATTTTCAGGATGTTTTGTAAAAATGGATGCTTCAGGATGTTTTTAATCTATTTACAGATTTTTACATATATAAAAAAATAAAAATAAATAACCACCGGGGATTTTCGGGGTCGGGGATCCCCGATCCCCGATCAAGGGCGGGGATGGGGCCGGGCTATGGGTCCCCGTCGGGGATCGGGGACGGGGCGTATTCTACTTTCGGGGATCGAGGACGGGGGGTAGTCCCCGGCCCCGCCCCGCCCCGCCCCGTTGCCATTCCTACACTCGAATTCACGAACCCTAACTTTCAATCACTGAGATTACCGCAAATAAATTTGTAATCACTGAGATTACAACTAAATTTTGCCACTAAAAATTTTGCCAACGATTGATAGTGTAAGCTCATTGATACTTCAACTTTGTGGTGCTTTCAGATGGCGCATAGCAGCAAAGATCTTCTGGACTTGGAGCTCAAGAATTCATCTTCATCATACCTAGGTCTCTCTTTCTTCCTCACTTTTTGCCTAGCTTCTCTTTCTCTCTCTCTCTCTCTCTCTCTCACTCTATGTATGTGATATAGTGCAGAATCTACACTTATTGTTTGCAAAAACGACGACTTACAACAGTCGCAAAACTCAAAACCCACACCCATTGATGGAAAGCCCTTCACTTCCTCTGTTCCCAAAAGCCACGGTACTTTATATTCCCCTTTGTCTCTCTATCTCTCTCTCTATTTATATATATATATAATGAATGGTAAGTTTTATCTTGAAATATATGCACCAGGACTAGTTAAGCTGCACCCAAGAAAAAAAAAAAGAATTGTTTTTTTGGTTGAAGCAGGGTGATGATTGTTAATCCTGTAGTCTTAACTATGAACAAGTTATATTGAATTCTTCGAAAATTCAAGAGAAGGAAAGGTATTGAAATATGGGAAGAGAATTTAATTCAATTATCAAAAGTTATTTGACTCTATTCTAATATTGTTATGGTATTTTGTTTGTTTGTTTGTTTGTTTGTTTGTTTTTGTTTTTTAAAGTTTAGTTGACGAGGTCACTAAGAGAAAGCAATATTTACTTATACTGACTGCGAATCCAATTCAAAGTGCAATACCCATTATTGATAGTACTTGATTTTGAAGTTTTGTAAGAATCATTGAAAGCATTTGAATACAATATAACAAATTGGGTCTTTCACAAGTTCCACTATTTTGGGGACGAAGTAGTTTGGTCAGCATGGAAGTGAAGCCCTTCACTCCTACTTTAACCCTCCAGTTCAATCTCCTTCCTAGCAAACAAGGAAAGCGTATACATCCTTACTCTCTTCCTCCCCCACCCCTTTCCTCCCACTTTTCCATCCTACCATGGAACTCTGAAGACTTGTTCCAATGGGCATAAAACTGGATGATGAGAAAGAAGGAAGAAGGGAGTGATGACTAAATCTTTTTATTTTTATTTATTTATTATTTGGTTTTTTTTTTTTGGGTGGGGGTGGGGGGGGGGGGGGGGTGTGTGGTGGGGATGGTTGACTTGATAATGCAAGGGCTGTACCTTTCCTTCATCACTAGTTGAAGTTCATGCAACTTGTATTGTATCATGCATAGAACGAGTGCTATTAAGCCATGTGCAATCAACTGCTAAAATCTCATTTTATGACTATTTAGGTTATGTATGATTTTGGTCAGTTTTCGGTATAATTTCTTGTGTTTCATAGATCATATTTTTTATGTTTCACAAGTTGGGAATATGTTAGTAATAGATTTGCTAGGCTTGGGCTATATTGGCCATCTATTTGTCTCAATTTAACTCTTCTAACGGGGTCTTAGAAGTTTTCATATAAAAATTTAACACTTTTCATTTGATAGAGGCTAGTTTTAGTGGCTTTTGGCATATTTGAAGTTCCTTAAGGACTGTGTGATGCTGTTAAATACTCAAGTATGTTGCCTACACAATTCTTGTGTTATTCTAGAGCTTTTGTTTTGTTTTAAATTTATTTTCTTTTAATATTTTGCACAAAAAGGCTTTTAGCACCATAACCATGTCTTTCTAAGCTGCAATCTATGCTTACATGTTCATATCATACAAAAAGCCCCCAACCAAGGCACTTTCACATCACAGGTGCTATTTATGTCTTCTTTTTTTTTTTTTTTTTTTAATATCTAGATTAACTAACATTCCAATCTTCAGCCCTTTATTATACTCATCACAAGTCCTAAAACCCTTCATTATTCTGTCATGATTGATTAATCACTGGTGAATCTGTCCTTTAATAGTTTGACCTTCTGATCAGCATAAATTTTACTATTTTAGTATTGACAAGTACTGGTTTAGAAAAAATTAAATAAAGATAAAGACTACTGAAATGTAATTGGATAATTAAATGCTTAGACAGAGAAAAAAATGATGCTACTCTTATGAGCACTTAGTTGTTTTGTTTGTCCATTTGTCAGTTATGGGAAAAGTAAAGGATTTCTTAGGAGTTATGTCGGAAGCAAATCAAAGGCTGCAGAATGATGCAAAGGTATGCATTTTTGTTGTACACTTGACCAAATTGTCTGTAAAATTCCATTGATTTCTCTCTAATTCTGACGTGAATGTGCACTTAATAAAATACAGGACAACGTTGAGGACTATGATATTGAAGTTCTCACTGGGAATGAGTCTGAGTACATTGAAATGGTCAGTGAAGTTGTTCTCGTCCAATTCCTCTATGGACCAAGCAGCACTAATACGATCCATTTTTAATGTTTGGGTGCATCTTATTCAGGATTTGATGCTGGGTGTTGCTGATCTGCATACACCCGAGGCTGTTTCTGCTGCCCAGTCTGCAATAGTTGGTTATCAACCAGTGATTTCTTTGGCAGCTAGCAGCAGTGAAACAGAATCGGAATCCTCCAGTGATGATAGCAGTGATGGTGATAGTGAAGATGACAGTGATGACGACTACAATGATGACAATGCCACAGCCACTCCCAAACTTAAAAGAGCGAAGTCTGTTGAAGATGATTCTTCAAGTGAGTCATCTAAAAAACACAAGCCAAAAAAGCAGCCAAAGATTGTTGAGCTATCATAAGACTGTTCTGGTCTTGAGTTAGCAAAGATCCAGGATCAATTTGTCAAAAATATGGGCTGTCAATGAACAAGGGTTGAAGCGTGCATCCACAGACAAGAAGTTGATGTGAAGAAGCTTACAAATATAAGTGATTGTGTGTTGAGTTTGTTATTTATACAGGATTTATTAGTCAAGCCATCTTCACGGATTGTAGACATTTTTCATATCACATCCTTCGTTCATGATTTTGCCTACGCTAAAACTTTTGGAATAGCGTCCCAAAATGTAGTCTCCTTCTCTATTGAGCTGAGTAGAAGAACCAACGGTAATTATGGGCTTGAGTAATCTATAATTTCTTGAGAATAAGTGCTTTATTTGTTTATTTATCAATTTTCAATTTGAATATTAAAAGTCAGCAAAATATAAGGAAGGATAACCTAAAATGAGATTTTTTTTTTTTGGGGGGGGGGGGGGGCTTGACTTCATAGTTCTATCACTACATTCTAGTATGATGTTTGGTTTGAGTTTTAAAAAATTAATTCACTCCTTTTGAAAACTTGTTTTAGACGGGTTTTTAAATTTTGAAATTTGGCCTATCGGTTGTATCTCTGGACATTCGGCCGGTCGTCTTGACCAGTGTGGTTCTTTTTATTTTGGCAATTGACACTTGATTTTTTTTTAATTTTATATTTTTAATAAGCCAATTTTTTTTAAAATTTTTTTATGAACTTTTAATAAATTTTTGAGTTGTGTGTTTGGTTATGAATTGTAAATTTTTATATTAGATATCATATGTCACCTTAAAAAATTTTCATTCAATTTAAAAATTTTTTTAAAATTTATTCACCAAATAAATTTTTTACGTTCAAATTATAATTTTAAAATTTATAAATTTAAAATATAACTTTTATTTTCAAATTATGTTTAAAAAAATTTACCAAATGCTACCTTTCTATCTCTCACCCCTAGACACGACAGGTGTCGCTTTAAATGGTCAAAATGATTTTTTTTGTTTTTTTTGGATTTTTCAATTTCGTCTAACAACTATGTTTTTTTTTTACAATGCCCCAAACCCGTCCCAACTGAGGTAGGGTTGTGACCGGGTTTTTTTTTTTTTTTTTTTTTGAGAACGTGACCGGATTTAACTGTACAAAACTTATAGAGGAGGTTTGATACGACGGAATAAAATGAATTGAGAATAGAATGAGAGTAAGAATAGAATATATAGAATATAAGGTTGAATGGAATGGAATGTTCATTTTCATTCTATTGTTTGGTTGTCAATATGAAGTGACGTAGGAATAAAATGATAATTCTCATTCTTGTGTTTTTATTTTTTTTTCAAACTAGTAATAAATAAATTAAAATTTTATATAAATCATAATAATTTTAATAGTTGTGAAAGTGATGTGTGAGTCGTAGTAGTGGCGGTGGCGGTGGTGGCAGCATCGGTGATAGTGATAGCAATGATAATATGATGGTGGTAGTAGATTGTTGTGGCCTTAGTGGTGGTGGTAAGGTAGTGTTGTGGTTGCAATAGTGGCGGCGGCGGTGGCGGCCAATGGTAGTGGTGGTGATAGTAGTGGTGATATCGATAGTACGGTGGTGGTAGTATGGTGGTATGGTAGTTGTGACGGCAATAGAGGGTAAGAGAACGGAATGGTGATAGTAGTTAAATAATAATATTTTTTTTAAGTGTCAACAAAAAAAATTAATAATAAAATTTTATGATAATTTCATGATGGAATAGAATGTCCATTCCTTAGGTTAGAGGAAGGAATATGTATTTTTACATTTTGTTAAAATAGCTATTCTAATAGAATAACTGTTTTCACTTAAATAAAACATACCAAATAAGAAAAAAGACGTATAAAATTAAAATAGACATTTTATTTCAGCCAATATCATCGTACCAAACGTGCACATAGTACTTCTGTTCATAGGAAATAAATATGTAAAATAGCAGAAACATACATTCGTAATCTCGTAATACCATTATATCCATAAAAGCAAATGGAGAACCGTAATGAACATAACTTTCATACATTCATTTACAGTGCCATCTTGTGGCTCAAACACAAACACAAAGATACAATTACTACATGGACAAGTACAAGTCAAGAGCTTGTTCCACCATAAGGGAAGCAATAAAAGATTATTCAAATCATTACAAATAACATAAAATGAAAAATAAAATTCATAAACTCTCACCAATTCAAACCTCAATTCAAACCATAGAAAATATGCCTAAATAGATATGGATGCTTATCTTCCCATTTTTGTGTGTGTTATGTAAGCAGATATGGGAATTTAATTATTGAAGTTATTTCTGTGAAATGCCCAATAGACATAAATAACATTTTCAAAGGGAACAACTATTCACATTTCACTTTACTCTAAATACATTCTTTTATTTGTCTTTATTATACATAGTTACATTAATACTCTTGAAATTTTAATTTTTTTTTAAATAGTATATTTTATGTGAAAGGGTATTAATGTAACTCTATATAATAAGGACAAAAAAGAGAATGTATTTGGAACAAAGTGGAAAAATTCTATTTCCACACGCCTAAATAACTAAGGGAACACACTTAATGAATTTTTAATTTAATGGCAATTATACCCTAAACCTTAATGACCATAATAGACGTCCAACAACACTTATAATATTATATACAAAAATTCTCTATATATGTCTTTTAAAAACAAAAAGATCTCAATGTACACCTTTTGAGTTAAAAAAAATAAACCTTAATTTTTTTCCCCATTGTTGTCACTTTGCTTGTTACATACTCTATACTCATTTATTACTTACAAAACAATACTCTCAAAACATCTTTCATATTGCTTTAATCTCTATGTTTACAATCTATTATTTATATCGCTTTCTTATCAATTCTACAATTTTTGATTGATTTTGATATGAAAGAGTTGCAAATTTATGGAAGTTCAAACCTAAGTAAAAATATGTCGGGTTATAGAAAAACAGTAATGAAAATGTTAGTTTTTATCGATTTTAATTCGGAGAACCAGTGTTGAATTTATGTATTAAATTCAGATATCAATCGCTGAGATATATTTACTTCTTCGACATCTATATTTCAAAAATTATTAATAAATTCGGTATTTTAGTTCCGATTTTTTTAAAACCGAATATTTTTAATTTTTTTGGTTACCAAATGCCGAAATATATAATTTTATTTGGCTCTATAGTGCCAAATTAAAAAAATTTCCCGCCCCTTTTCCAAATTACATGCACTGAGAAACTGAGGTTAAAGGGCCCGGTGTTTTATTTTGGAGGTTTTCAATAGAAGTTTTTATGGAGGTCTTCCATGGTTGGCTTCAATGGACTTACTTCAGACATTGGATGTTTTTACTTCAGTGGGGGTCTTCAAGTTCACGTGGGTGGAAGTTTTTTGGTCTTCAAGTTTTCAAAAAGTGTGTGAAAATGAGGGGTAAGTGTGTGTACAATAATATTTGAGTGAAGGATATAATTGTAACTTTTAGTGTGTGGATTCCGAAAAACAATCACTAAATAAATTAACAGGTGCATGTATTAAGAAAAGATTTGCTCTGAGTTATTTAAGTGTGTGGAAATATAATTTCCCAACAAAGTGGAGAGGAAATAATAACTCCGTTATCAAAAACACAATAAATAAATTATGGATAAATTACAAATACACTCCCTGAGATTTGATTAAAATATAAATCGCTCCATGTGGTTCTGGAAATTACGTTCCATTCCTGAGGTTTCTAATTTCATAACAAATCGCCTCTTTTATTAATAAATCATCAAATCAATTAACAGTTTTTAATGATATTAGAAATATGTTTCAATTAATAATTGAAGTAATTTTATTATTGTATAGGAAAACAATTATGAATTTTATTTTTTTTAATTAATTCTGTTAAATAAATAATTCTGACAAGAAGGTATTTATAATTTTTCAAATCACAGGAAACAATCTGTACTTTAAACAAATTTCAAGGAGTGCATTTGTAATTTACCTATAAATTATCTTGAATGCTCATTATCCACTCTCAAAACAATTAGTTAAATCGCCAACAAACATAAGCCCCAAACTTCCCTCTGCCAATGGTATAAATGATTTGGGTCATTTACATATAAGTCCCATTTTGTGAACTTATAATTCATTAAGTTCTAGATAAAATTATTTGCTCCTTCAAGTCCCATTAATTTTTAATAGACCAAATTATCTTTCCAACAAACTCCAGGCGAGTTGTCTCAATGTCGCCTTCCCTCTCCCTTTCATCCTCAAGTCCTTCATCGACGTCCTCGATGGAGCTTCGTTGTTGGAAATCCAGCTCCGCCACTAGAACCACCGCCTCCTTCCCCAACTTAGATTTGCGGTGTCGTCGTCGTCGATGAAGATGAAGAACTCAAACCCGCGAGTGGCTTATGTGTGAGGTTGAGGTTGTTGTTGATCTGTCTCTGAACAGATCTACCTCTCTCTATCGCTGCTGATTTGCCTCGTCACCACCTAAAATTTAAGGTCTCTAAGAGGGTTGGGTGAAGAATTGGGTAGATTTGCTGCTGTTGCTTATGAGAGTCCACCGAAAGATGAGGACTCAGAGCCGGCGTTGGAGACTCGTCCAGAAGGCGATGAGTCCATTGATTGTGAGGTTTTGATTTTCACTGAGTTCACAAATGCCACTGCCATTAGAGAGAGAAAGAGAGAGAGAGAGAGAGAGGGGGGGAGATCTGGGATTTTTTGAAATTGAGAACCTTCTCAATTTATAATATTCTCAATTTTAATCATGAAAAAAATTGAGAAATTTCTCAAAATTGATAATTATAAATTTCTTAGTTTTGATAATATTCTCAGTTCATATTAGAAAAAAATTGAGAAATTTCTTAGTTTTGATAATTATAAATTGAGAACATTCTCAGTTTTGTAATTGAGAACATTCTCAATTTTGAGATTAAAGGGCAAAACGTCTTTTTACTTGTAAATGGGACTTACTGGTTCAAAAATTTTTTGACAGGACCTAAGCTACCACCACATATGTAGATAGGACTTTTAAGTAATTAATTCAAATTATTATCCAAAAATAAGGTTTAGAACCATACCAGAATAATGCTGAGAAAACACCAACACTTTAAGGATTCCGTCTTGGTGTCACCAATACTCCAATACCCACTAACCCTACAATAGTTCCTAACAACAGTATCAATAACGAGATACACATCAAAGAATCACATGAGGCTACAACAATTGACAATCCCGATAGTTAATTCACTTGAAACATTCAACAGCATGGCCATCGTCAGGGGCATTTTAGAAAGAGGCTAAAAAAGTTAGTTTTTTGGCTTTTTAATTTTTTTAGCCAAAAAAGCCAAATTTTTTACCTTAAAGAATTCAGCTTTTTGCCAAAAAATCCACCAAAAAATCAAAAAGTCAGTTTTTTACCAACTTCCCAAAACACCACTTAGTAGCATTGACTCTTACATAGGCCCCAATTGCCTAGTCGAAAAAGAATAATGTAAAACCCGCCTCATATATCAAATATGTCTAAGGAATCAACATAGTTATTATCACGACCCAAACTTGCCCCTATATTGTTGTGTTCCTCTCCATTTCTCTCTAATTTTAGCTCAAAAGTGTATGAAGATGATGAATTCATAAGCTTAAGCTATATATATAGGTTTAATGAGCTTAAGTTAATTAAGCTTGTTTAGGGTTAATTAATCCCACTTAACTCTAATAAATTCTAATTAATTATTTTAATTATTTTGATCCGAATTAATTTTTAATTAAAGTTGCGATAAAATTCCAAATTTCTAATTAGCCTATTGAGCTAGTCAATTTCGATTTCTGAAGCCATTAAAGCTCTCAATTGATGTCTCTAAGTTGGCAATTCTAATAGGTATTCCATAAACAAACAGATATTCATACTTAAACATATAATTCAGCAATTAAAGTCACACAAATAATATAAAACAATAATGTACGCGTTGGGATAGAGAAATTGAGAACACCGATTTTAAATTGTATTATAGTGGTAAAGATAGATGTAGGAATGTGGTAGGAATCATAGTTGCCAAGGATTTTGTGGAAAAATGCTTATCAAAAAAAAAGGAGAGATGAAAGAACGTTTATCAAAAAAAAAAAAGAAGGAGAGATAGAAGAACTATTTTAAGAAACTATTAAATATTAAATGAGGAACATAGAGGTACGTCAATAGAGGAAGAAATAACTAATAATACGATAAACCAAGACTATAGGTTCTATTGCAAGATTAGGAACTTTGAAGTGGAGATTGCACTTAAGAAGATGAAATCAAATAAGGCTTTAGGATTCGATGATATCCCTATTGAAGCTTGGAACTGTTTGGGTAAAAAAAGAGTTGCTTGACCAACTAGGTTGTTTAGAAAAATTCTGTTGACTAGGAACATACCAGATGAGTGGAGGAAAAGTATTTTCGTGTCAATCTATAAGAATAAATGAGATGTCCAAAATTGCAGCAACTATAGAGGAATCAAGTTAATGTGTCATATAATGAAAGTGTGAGAGAGGGTGATGAAACTCCGATTGCGAGATATAACAGAGGTGTTAGAGAATCAATTTGGGTTTATGCCTGGCAAGTCAACAATGGAAACGATCTATCTGTTGAGGAGAGTAATAGAAAAGTATAGGGAAAAGAAAAGAGACATTCATATGGTGTTTATCGATCTTGAGAAAGCATATGATAGAGTGTTTCGGAATATAATATGGTGGGTGTTAGAGAAGAAAAAGGTTACAATGATGTGATTAGGGACATCTATGAAGGGGTGGTGACCATTATTAGATCGCCTATTGGAGAGACAAATGAATTTCCTAGGATTACACCAAGGATCTACCTTAAGTCCTTATCTTTTTGCGTTAGTTATGGATGGGTTGACGAGAAATATTCATGATGACGTGCCATGATGTATACTTTTTGCAGATGATATTGTGTTAGTGGATGAGACCAGAGAAGGAGTTAACACAAAGTTGGAGATTTGGAGAAAAGCACTTGAATCTAAAGGATTCTGAATAAGCAGAACTAAGACAGAGTACATGGAGTGTAAATTGAGTAACAGTAACAATGAAAGCAAAGGATAAGTGAAGATTGAGAACCCATAACTGCCTAACAGTGAACATTTTCGTTATTTAGGATCGATTATCACAACGGCGGAGGAGATTGATGCAGATGTGGCCCATAGGATTAAGGCCGGATGGCTTAAGTGAAAAAGTACGTTTGGGGTACTGTACGATAAACGAATACCCACTAGACTAAAAGGTAAGTTTTATAGAACGGCTATTAGACCAGCGATGTTGTATGAGACGGAGTGTTGGGCAACCAAGAAACAACAAGTTGATAAGATAAGTATTACTGATATGAAGATGCTAAGATGGATATGTGGTAAAACTAGACAAGACAGAATTAGAAATGAATATATTCGGGAATAAGAAGGAGTAACGCCGATAGAAGATAAGTAGAGAGAAAATCGATTGAAATGGTTTGGTCATATTCAACGAAGACCAATAAAGGCAGTAATGAAGAGATGCGCTGTAGTGACGGTAGATGGAAGTGTTATGGGACTGGGTAGGCCTAGATTAACGTTGACTAGTGTTGTAAACAGAGATATAAATTTACTAAATTTGACTAACAAAACGGCCTTTGATAGAGCCGCATGGAGAAGGAGAAGGAGAATTCATGTAGGCGACCCCAATTTGATGTGACTTAAGACTTGATTTGGTTTGGTTTTAAAGATTAACAATTCAAAACCAAAAATTGTTTCTGACATTCTGTTAATTTTATACCCTAGCCAATATATTTATGAAAACCAACTTCTAAGAGAAATGAACCTGGGTTGGTGACAAGTTTAATGATCCTGCAGAGTCTACAAAAGACAGCACCGAGCATCAAGAAAACAGATAGGCATATTGCAGTACAAATTACTGTGCTACAAGGTATTATTTCACAACTAGAAAGACCCAATTTAGAGGTAATGAAGTCTCTCCCATTAAGGAATAAGCATCTCTTTTTTTTTTTTAATTCAAAAAAGTGAATATATAGATAGGCTACTCCAACATATCCGTTAGAGAGTATTTCTCCTTAGCATCTACAACATATCTGCAAGCAACCCCATCGCACCTACGTCGGGGCCGAAACTTAAGCCCCCGCGTGCTCTAGGCGTTAAAAGAGTATGTTTAATTCCAACAATGGGTTATGGAGACTCGAACCCAAGCCTTGAGTGAGAGATTCAAAAGTCTTATCTACTGAACCAACCCCTAGTTGGTATTAAGGAATAAGCATTAGCAGAAGCTCGATACCTCCATCCTTGGTCATTTTGATACACGGGAAATACTCCTCAACCAACCAAGACATAAATATATCTTTCTACAACCTTCAGCATATCAAAAGAATATAGGGAAGAAAACCAATTGACAACTATATGTATTTATATATATACAACCATAAGGATTTGCAAATAACCAAATAATCACTTCAGGGAATATAGACCCAAAGGAAATAAGCTCTTAGAAATTAAGGAAAGTTGACTTTACAACATATGAAATAATGACTATGGAAATCTGAGCTGATATAGCATCAAAATGATGTCCACCACTCCTAGGGAAACAAACAAGGATCACCACAGATACACCAAAATATATATATATATATATATATATATCATATAGCACTATCATGTAGTGGCTACAAGCTAAGGAGTATTAAAATTAATTAGCTAGAATCTAATTCAACAACAAAAAAAAAAGAAATAGCTTGTTTTAGTTTGCAAGTCCAGGTACACAAAAACAGAGCACAATATTGCAAAACTTTCCAATATCCATCAAAGCAGACCTATAAAACACAATATATCAAACCTAGATTTGGAAATTAATAATAAAAACACTATAAATAAAAAGAGAGACAAGAGTTTAGGTACTAGAACATATATGTGCCTCTTCGGTTAAAAGAGCCCACTGATAGCAGCAACCACCACTGCTTAATATAGCAGAAAGATATTTAACCAAGCAAGCCAGAATATATATGAAGAAGTTCAAATGATTCCACACTACCTCAATATACTCTTTGCATGAAAACTAATGAAAGGTTTCATGGCAGTGATAGGGGTACCGTCCGTATCGAAGAAAAAGGCAATACCTGTTGGACAATCTTCACTGTATTAAAAAGATTTAATTCTATTGTGTACAAAACAACAACTAGAATTTAAAGAAATAAAGAAAAGGAGAGAATTTGCTTGATTACTAAAATCAAACTCGAAATAATAAATAAATAAATAAATAACAGATTTTATTTTGTTACAAAAACAAAATTAAAATCTGATTAAATAAACAAATAAAAATAGAATAAAATTAAACAACTTACTTGGTTAATTTCTTTGAATAATTATCTGATCAAGTCCAGTGTTAGACACTGTGTCCTTAAGATAGATTCGTCCTCTCCATGGTGCTTTCAGAATGTGGACGTCTATCTCCCAAGATAAAATGATCTACTACAAACAATAGCAGCACTACAAATTGTTTGCCTAACGAACACACTAATTGTTTATACTCTCTCTAACAAGAAAATAATGCAGCAACATGAAGAGAATGTTTTCAGAAGTATGAAGGACGAAAATTCGAGTTCTAAATCCAAATAAGGGTTGTCCTATTTATAGATGTAATGGTGGCTATAGGATTTGAATTGAACAGGTATGAAACCTGTTGGCTTTGAATTCAAACAGATTTGAATCTGTTGAATTATATTTCAAACAGATATCAAAAATGGGAAGGGCCCTGTTTGGGTGTGCACTGATTGTTGGACAATCTTCACTGTATTAAAAAGATTTAATTCTATTGTGTACAAAACAACAACTAGAATTTAAAGAAATAAAGAAAATGAAAGAATTTGTTTGATTACTAAAATCAAACTCGAAATAATAAATAAATAAATAAATAACATATTTTATTTTGTTACAAAAACAAAATTAAAATCTGATTAAATAAACAAATAAAAACAGAATAAAATTAAACAACTTACTTGGTTAATTTCTTTGAATAATTATCTGATCAAGTCCAGTGTTAGACACTGTGTCCTTAAGACAGATTCGTCCTCTCCATGGTGCTTTCAAAATGTGGACGTCTATCTCCCAGGATAAAATGATCTACTACAAACAATAGTAGCACTACAAATTGTTTGCCTAACGAACACACTAAGTGTTTATACTCTCTCTGACAAGAAAATAATGCAGCAACATGAAGAGAATGTTTTCAGAAGTATGAAGGACGAAAATTCAAGTTCTAAATCCAAATGAGGGTTGTCCTATTTATAGATGTAATGGTGGCTGTAGGATTTGAATTGAACAGGTATGAAACCTGTTGGTTTTGAATTCAAACAGATTTGAATCTGTTGAATTATATTCCAAACAGATATCAAAAACGGGAAGGGCCCTGTTTGGATGTACAATAAAACCAAACCAATTTAATTTGAATTTATTTTACGAAAACTAAAATTAAATTCAAATGTTTTTGACCCAAAAAGATTAGTATTGAGCCGAACAAGCCCAACCCAACCTCACCTGGCGACAAGACACTGACAAGCGGATGTAAGGTGGTGATTTTTGAGTCCAATGGGTCTAGCCCATTTTGCCCATAACCTCTCCCTCTAAAACACCTGGGTACCCCTTGGGGCACACCCCAAGTACCAAACCCATGCCTTATAAACCCATTCAAAACCTCCCACCAAATCAATGTGGGACAAGCCTTATTCAGTACCTTTAAGGATTTTACACCAAAACTCCATTTCTTTGGAGCATACTTTGGCTTCAATTTCCCATTCACTCGGTAATGGTTTTGAGCAACTAAATATACCACATGAATCACAACGCGACATAGAACGCGTTACCACTTTGACCCGTGTAAATCGATGCACGGGGCCTACCTAAAAATTAAACCAAACTTAGGAAAAAATTCTGGTTTTACCTAGAATTTTATAACCATTTCCAACAATCCCCCACATGAATGGAATTTGATGACAATGGAAATGCAACAATATGCAGATTTATTGAAAGAGTATAAGTCGAAAATATCTTGCATCAGGATAGGTAGTTTTCGGCCTTGAACCTTCCCTAGTGATAACCTATCGGACTTACTGGCTAACCAATGGACGCGATGCCTTGAATTGTTCAGCCATTTGTGTAAGCCAAGACAATAGATTTCACACAAAATATCTTCTAACACATCGTGGTTCTCACTGTTGTGTTCATTTTGGCCTTGAACGCTCCTGGTTTTCATGAGTGTTTCTAGAGAATGTAGCCTCTTTCATTCTCATAGAACCGGCCCCAGTTCAACACTCATATAGGTGATTCTTATTGTGAGTATCTTCTTATACTCGTCTTGATTTTATGCCTTAATCAAGATATAAGTAATCATTAAAAGCAAAGCTTATCCTTATGCCCCTGCAGACAACATATGTTGCGTATATCACTCTCACCATAGGAATGGGTAGGAATTTTAATCCCTTGGTGATTTCTCGCGAGCCATACATAACTTAGTTGTCCTTTGAACTTAGTTCTTGGGATCTCCATCATATAAGTGGGGTTACCATTATGACGACTCTTATGTAATAGGCTGTAATCCCATTCCCCTCGATGAACTATACACTAGCTCTTTTGTCAAACCTTTTGTTAACGGATCCGCAATATTCTCTTTAGATTTTATATAATCTATTGAGACTATTCCATTTGACAACAATTGCCTCAGTATTATGTCGACGCATTTAATATGTCGTGACTTACCATTATACATGTGATTCTTACGGCCTATTGCGTATTGACTATCACAATGAATGCAAATAGTCGCATGTGTTTTGGCCACATTGGAATGTCTTCTAAGAAATGACGGCTTATTCTCCGCTTTATCTAAAGTAATGAACTCGAATTCCATTGTGGATCGTGCGATGCAAGTTTGTTTCATGGACTTCCAAGAAACAGCAGCGCCTCATAGAGTAAAGACATATCCACTAGTGGATTTTGAATCTTTAGTATCCAATATCCAATTTGCATCACAATAACCTTCAAGTACTGCTGGATATCGAGTAAAGTTCAAACCATGATCACGGGTGAATCTTAGATATCTAAGAACCCGAATGATAGCTTTCCAATGGTCTTCTCCAGGGTTGCTAGTGTACCTACTCAATTTACTGATAGCGTAAGCTATATCAGGACGAGTACAATTCATTAGGTACATTAGGCTTCCAATGATTTGAGAGTATTTTAACTGAGACACTGCATCACCTTTATTTTTCGATAAATAAAGATTGATGTCTACAGGTGTTCTTGCTAAATTCAAATCATCCTTGATAAATTTATCAAGAATTTTCTCAATATAATGCGATTGAGATAATGCATATCCGTCAGATGTTTCAGTAATTTTCATTCCTAATATAACATCTGCGACCCCCATATCTTTCATATCAAATCTTTTGTTAAGCATTTGCTTAGTTGATTTGATCATGTTTTGACTGCTTCCAATGATAAGCATGTCATCCACATAAAGACAAACTATGACATATCCTTGGTCAGTGTTTTTAACATAGACGCATTTGTCACATTCGTTTATCTTAAACCCATTAGTAAGCATTGCATGATCAAATTTTTCATGCCATTGCTTAGGTGCTTGTTTTAATCCATAAAGGGATTTTACAAGTCGACAAACTTTCTTTTCTTGCCCTGATACAACAAACCCTTCGGGTTGCTCCATATAGATCTCTTCATTTAGATCACCGTTTAATAAAGCTGTTTTAACATCCATTTGATGTATTTCTAAATTAAACAACGCTGCTATTGCAAAAAGCATGCGAATGGATTTTATTCTTGTCACAGGGGAATATGTGTCAAAATAGTCCAAAACTTTCTTTTGTCTGAAACCTTTAACTACAAGTCTTGCTTTATACTTGTCAATTGAACCATCTGCTTTCATTTTTCTCTTGAATATCCATTTATATCCAAGAGGTTTAGAACCTGGTGGAAGATCTTCCAATTCCCAAGTATGATTTTGCATAATGGATTCAATTTCATTATTAACAGCCTCTTTCCACAAAGGTGCTTCAGGACCTGTCATTGCTGCCTTAAAGCTTTGAGGTTCATTTTCTAACAAATATGTCAGAAAATCTGGACCAAAGGATTTTGATGTTCTTGCTCTCTTACTTCTTCTTGGTTCATCATCGCTAAATCTCGCTGGTTGAGACCATTACTAGTCTCTTGTGTTTGATTGTCATTAGTCTCTTGACTTTGTGTACAATCATAAGTTCTTCTGTGAACTTAATTCTGTCCTTTCTTGTAAGGAAAGACATGTTCAAAAACACAAGATTCCTTGACTCTATAATAGTGTTCACATTTATATCGTATTATTTGATTTATAAGTCAGAAACCGATATGCACTACTATTCTGAGCATAACCAATAAACACACAATCTACTGTTTTTGGTCTAATCTTAGTCTTTTTAGGAACAGGAACTTCCACTTTTGCCAAACACCCCACACTTTTAAGTATTTGTAGGAAGGTGGTCGACCTTTCCATAATTCATAAGGAGTGTTGTTGGTTTTCTTGTAGGGTATTCTATTAAGAACATAATTAGCAGACAATATTGCTTCCCCCCACAAGTTCTGTGGTAAGCCTGAATTTAGTAACATGCCATTCATCATTTGTTGTCTATGATGTACTTGATTCATAAATTTCAAATCCAAAAATCCAAAATAATTATGACTACACAAATCAGAATTAATGTTTTGACAAAATCATATCCTCATAAAAAATTTGCCTAAGAAACGAACAATTCAAAAACCCAATTGATTGTATACATTCTTGCAACTCATTTATAAATAAATGTCACTGTCATAAAAATATTTGTGACAGAAGAAAATTAAATTATCTCAACTAATGCAAGAGATACACCCCATATTAATAAAATGGTTTATGGTTTAACAATTTCTAGTACGCAAGTAAAATAATTATTAATGACATCTCATTCAAAATAAAACAATAATCAACATAAAAGATTTCTTAAATTACTTCCCAATTAACGGAACGATATAATTACATATATCTTCTTGTTTAAATTTCTCTGGTGTTTAAACACCCATTCAAAATTGATTAGAAATATTCAAATTAACCTGCTTATGTCCAAAGTCGACATAACAATTTATCATTCCAAATCACTTGAAATTATTGTTAAGAAATAACTTGAGTTGATATCATACATGCATATCAAACGTATCAAATAATGAATTAACAAAATAAATCAATTATGCATGATCCTATCACTTGTATCATGAAATAAAAGGATTCTCAACTGATATATAAAATCCAACGCATTTAAACTTTAAACTTCAAAATTACAAAGTGTACCTTCATTTAATAAGTTTGATTTGTACATAAATAAACAAATTAAATATGCATTAAATTGTTCTTGTGAATATATATATATATATTTTCCGACTCAAGTGCAGAAACAATACAAGACTATGAATCCACATTGTAATAAAAATAAAATTAGTTTGTAAAACTAATATTTTACTCTAGAAACAAATTTTTCCATGTATACTTACGATGAACTATGATAAAGTCAAAAGAATTAACACCTTTTCACAAAGGATTCAAAAATAAGTGGTCTACCAAACGAAACCATGAGTCACTTACAAAATTAACAGATTGTAACCAAGTCACAAAGTTACATGATTGATTAACAAAATTAATTTTCTAGTTACTAAAACCAGAAAATAAATTACAATACAAAATAATTTTATTTTCCTTGTTACTAAAACTAGTAAAATAAAATACCGAAATAATATCTGATTACAAAAATCAGAAAACCAAACCACAAATTAATTTTTTAGTTACTTAAACCAGAAAATAAATTATAACACAAAATAATTTTATTTTTCTTGTTATTAAAACTAGAAAATAATATAATTTTATTTTCCTTGTTACTAAAACTAGAATATAAAATATCACAAAAATATATGATTACAAAAATCAGAAAAACACAATAATTTTCTAGTTACCAAAACCAGAAAATAAATTCTAGTTACTAAAACCAGAAAATAAATGATAACACAAAATAATTTTATTTTCCTTATTACTAAAACTAGAAAAATAAAATAGCACAATAATTTTCTATTAACACAATGAATATTCTGCAATTGTTAATGACACCAGTATATTACTACTAGTTGTCAAAGAAAAGAGACAGTATATTACTACTATCTGTCAAATAGCATAAACACTATTTGTTTTTTCAACCAGAATATATCTTTATGAAATCAGAAAATTAAATACAATGAAGATACCAAAAAATTAGTCTGTCTTAAGATTGTTTTAAGATTGTTGGACAATCTTCACTGTATTAAAAAGATTTAATTCTATTGTGTACAAAAAAACAACTAGAATTTAAAGAAATAAAGAAAATGAGAGAATTTGTTTGATTACTAAAATCAAACTCGAAATAATAAATAAATAAATAAATAACATATTTTATTTTGTTACAAAAATAAAATTAAAATCTGATTAAATAAACAAATAAAAACAGAATAAAATTAAACAACTTACTTGGTTAATTTTTTGAATAATTATTCGATCAAGTCCAAGAGTTTGACACTGTGTCCTTAAGATGATTCGCCTCTCCATGGTGCTTTCGTAATTTGGACGCCTATCTCCCAGGATAAAATGATATACTACAAACAATAGCAGCACTACAAATTGTTTGCATAACGAACACACTAAGTGTTTATACTCTCTCTGACAATAAAATAATGCAGCAACATGAAGAGAATGTTTTCAGAAGTATGAAGGACGAAAAAACGAGTTCTAAATCCAAATGAGGGTTGTCCTATTTATAGATGTAATGGTGGCTGTAGGATTTGAATTGAACAGGTATGAAACCTGTTGGCTTTGAATTCAAACAGATTTGAATCTGTTGAATTATATTTCAAACAGATATCAAAAACGGGAAGGGCCCTGTTTGGGTGTGTACTAATACCAAACCTGTTTATTTTCGGGAAGGGCCCTGTTTGAATGTACAATAAAACCAAACTAGTTTAATTTCGAGAAGGGCCCTGTTTGGATGTACAATAAAACCAAACCAAAACTAAAATTAACTTCAAATGTTTGAATTATATTTCAAACAGATATAAAAAACGGGAAGGGCCCTGTTTGGATGTGCATTAATACCAAACCTGTTTAATTTCGGAAAGGGCCCTGTTTGGATATACAATAAAACCAAACCAAAACTAAAATTAAATTCAAATGTTTTTGACCCAAAAAGATTAGAATTGAGCCGAACAAGCCCAACCCAACCTCACACCATGCACTCGCCCCCAAGCCCAGCCCAGCCCGCCCAAACGACCGGACGGCGGCGGCGCGCGCGCGTGTGGTGATTTTTGAGTCCAATGGGTCTAACCCATTTTGCCCATAACCTCTCCCTCTAAAACACTTGGGTATCCCTTGGGGCACACCCCAAGTACCAAACCCATGCCTTATAAACCCTTTCAAAACCTCCCACCAAATCAATGTGGGACAAGCCTTATTCAATACCTTTAAGGATTTTACATCAAAACTCCATTTCCATAGAGCATACTTTGGCTTCAATTTCTCATTCACTCGGTAATGGTTTTGAGCAACTAAATATACCACGTGAATCACAACGCGGCATAGAACGCGTTACCACTTTGACCCGTGTAAATCGATGCACGGAGCCCACCTAAAAATTAGACCAAACTTAGGAAAAAATTCTGGTTTTACCCAGAATTTTATAACCATTTCCAACAATACCAACAATAAAAATAAAAATATGATGCCCTTAAGGGAAATTGAATAAAGAAAGCTAATATTTTTAAAAACCAGATTATTAAGGGCATCAGATGGCCCAAAACTGCCTCACTATATTGTACAGAGGTAAGAACATAGGAATATTACACTTCACTTATAGAAATATGGTGTAGAAAAGCAATATGGAGACCTTCATGCTATACTTGCAAGGAAATTGACCAAAGAGAGGAATGATGAATATCTGTTGAAATGGTAAAAAAAAAAAAGAAAGGTACAAGTCGAGAGGAAACATGCGTCAATATATACAAAGATTCAAATGCTAAAAACAAGTCTCCTCCATGCTCAAAATTAAGTCCCAAATCCAATTGAAGACAATAAGATGCTTAAAATTTTAAATATTTTCCTACCTCGTCTCGGCAAATAGACACAGGATTGTCAAAATATAAGGAGAAAACCCCAAAAAGTCAAGCCATGCAAAAACCTCTAGAGTTCTAGGTCCAACTTGCTACAAGTGTAACAAACATATTATGCCACAACTTTCCTCAAATTGAACAGAAATCTCAATTTCATTTTAAACTGACAAGAAATTTGATAGTTTTAGCAATACCCACAAATAAATTTTCCTAGCTCATTCGCACCGATAGAATGTAAAAGTCTACAACAGATGCTAGAATCACATACTCATACAGAAAAGGAACAGAACGAG
This sequence comes from Camellia lanceoleosa, assembly GCA_025200525.1. NCBI lineage: Eukaryota > Viridiplantae > Streptophyta > Magnoliopsida > Ericales > Theaceae > Camellia > Camellia lanceoleosa. The sequence continues at coordinate 124,983,035 of CM045758.1, forward strand.
TAGAAACAAGATATAAAACTAGGCAACACACTAAGAAATGAGACAATGTACAAAAGAAGTTTTCCATTCTCATACATAAACACAACATTAAACTTTTGTTTGGAGAATGTAGCTTCTAGTTTTAGCAGAGCAAAAGAGAGTTGTGATGCCAACGTAAAAACTAACAAATGCGCTTATACTGAATACCCAGAGTGAAATTGGCCCCTCCATTTCTTCCTCAAAAGTCTTTCCTGGCACCACAGGAAGGCTTTTCGTCTGACACCTTTCACCAGGGGACTCGACACACAAGTCTGGATTCTCGGCAAATGTTCCTGGAAACCTCCAATACCCTTGTTTCGTGGGAACAATTCCAGAAAAATAGTTATACGACAGATTTAGGAGTGTCAGGTTTCCAAGACTCGATATGTTTTCTGGGATCTGACCCAACAAGGAATTATGTGACAAGTCCAAAGCCCTCAAACTCCACATCTTCTCCAAACTCGATAGAATCTGACCATCGAGAAAATTGTAGGATAAATTCAGATACTCCAAACCATGTAATCCAAACGACTGATAGGGATCTCCCCATAGAGTGAATTATTAGATAAATCGATTCCAACTGCTGAAGATAGATCATAATCAAAGCTCAACTCATCGATATCAGAAACAACCACAGAAAGTTTCATCTGCCGATTCTACGATGTACCCAACTATTGGGTAGGTGTTCTGCTGAAGTTACTACTGTTAAACGTCAAACTAATGTTAAAGTTGCCATCGGGTATATAGCCAGAGAACTTGTTGCCAGAGAGGTCCAATGTTTGAATTACTTGGAATGAGAACAGCCAAGCAGGTGGAGATCCATTGAATTTGTTTCGAGCAAGGGAGATAAACCTAAGGTTCAACCATTTGGTTATCGCGTCGTTCAAACCTCCAGAGAGATTGTTGTAGCTGAAATCTACAACCTCCAATGATTTACAACCGGCCAAGGTTAGTGGAATCTCTCCAGAAATCTTATTGTTGCTGATATCAAGAATCTTCAAACTATCCAATGTGTCGAGCTCTGGCTGAATTTCACCGAAAAGGTTATTGTTACTTAGGATCAATGCAAGTAGTTGAAAACAACCAACAATGTTCAAAGGAATCGAACCGGACAGTGAGTTGTGTGACAGATCAATCACTTGGAGATAGGTCAAATTGCCTATCCTTGCTGGGATTTCACCGGTGAGAAGATTGTGTGAAAGAAACAACACCTGCAAGCTTTTCAATTCCGTTATAGTCAAGGGAATATCACCGTAGAATTGATTGTGAGATAGGTCAAGAAGTACAATTCTTGACTTCTTCGGAGGTTCTGCAAATTTGCTTGGAAACTGTCCTGACAAGGCGTTGAAACTCAAGTCCAAGACAACCAGTTTATCCGAAAAAAGGATTCTAGAAGAAATCTCAAATCTTAACCCACTGAAGGACAAATTCAAATTGTTTAATTCTTGAAGGGAGGAAATACAAGAGGGTATTCCTCCCACAATAGAGTTGTTGGCTAAATTGAGAACCGAAATCGATTCAACAGAGGTCAAAAGGCAAGACAAAGAACCTAAAAGCAAGTTTGACTCAAGATTGAGAAAAACCAAAGGTTGATGGAAATCTCCAAGAGTTCCCCATAAGTTGTTGTGTGAGAGATCCAAATACTAAGTGGTAGGGGTGTGCGCGGTGCGGGTCGGTGCGATTTGAGAGAAAAATAGAAACCGTATGGCGGGTGGCGGATTGATAAAAGTGTCACTAGAATTTGCCATTTTCCTTATCAAAAACCGGCGGTTTGGTTGGCAAATAATGGCGGATTTGCCTTGGCGGTTCGGGCGGATTGGCAGTTTATAAAAAATATAATTCAAATTACAAAACTTAAATCAAAGAGTAAAAAAAAGACGAGAGATACCGTGATGTTAAGTATCTTGCAAAGCTTTCTTCTGATGCAGCAAATGTAGCAACAACATGATAATATCAACGATTATGCCATCAATTCATTACAAGCATCTGTGGAAGCTACAATGATCAAATACAATACATAAAATTAATATCATTTAGGGTTTACAATATATTGAAAATGTTTACTGTTGAAAAGTATTTAGATTGAAAAAAGAGCTGATGCAAGTTTGCAACAAAAAAAAAAAAAAAAAAGATTGAAAAGTGAATTGGAATCCAACTTTATTTTGGATTATTGACATCTTGAATTTCCCTCGAGCAGTAATGTAATACTATATTCTAAGGTATAGAACAACAAGCAAACTTAAGTAAAAAAGAATTTTTAGAATCTTATAAAACATGATTTAATAGCGGTGCGGGTCGGTGCGGTTTGGAAGAAAAATAGAAACCGGCGGATTGATAAAAGTGTCACTAGAATTTGCCATTTTTCTTACTAAAAACCGGCGGTTCAATTGGTAAATAATAACGAATTTGTCTTGGCGGTGAGGCTCGGTGCGGTTTTGGCAGTTTCGGCGGTTTCGGCGGTATTATGCACACCCCCACTAAGTGGTTTCAAGTAATATAAGCTCTCAGGAATTTCGCCTCGAAACGAACCAAAACCCAAATCGAGTTTCTCAAGTTTTATAGAAAAATTCTAAATCCAGAGAGGAACAATATCATTCAAATCTTTGTTAGTATTGAGGGCAAGCTCAATTAACTTGCTCAGCCTCGCAAGTGTTCTAGGAACAACACCACTAAACATATTATGGCCAAGATCTAGGGTTCTAAGGTTCAAGAGCTTTCCTAAACAAGGTGGGATTGAACCATTAAACCTGTTGTAGGATAAAATTAGGGTTTCAAGCAATGAGAGGTTGCATAAACTTAGATGAACTGGACCTGACAAATTCATGCGGGTAAGATTGAGTGAAATTACTCAACCGATCCCAGCCCCAACAGTTCGAGCAGTGATCCCAAATTCCGGTTGTGTACTTGGACCCACCACCACCAAGACCCACCAATTCCAACCGGACAAGAACCGATTTGGATCTTGAAGGTGTGACTTGAACGACAACAAAGGAAGTTTTGTCTTTGGGTGAAGAGGAAGATCATCAGATCCATTGTGGCTATTATATGTGGAATTAGCAACAACAAACATAGAAGGTGGATTCAACAAATGTAAATGGCATTATCAACAACAAGAATAAAGGGCACTTGATGAAAATTAGGGCTTTTACAGGTCCAGAAAGCTAGAACCACCCATCTTTCTTCCATGGTTGGAATGTAAACATGGGTTTGAGCAAGAACTGTCAAGTGCATGAATCAGAAGCTAAAAACAACAAAAAAGAAAAGAAAAAGCTCAATAGTGAAGTGGGTTGGTGTCTTTTAAAGCAAGGGAAGGAGAGAGAGAGAGAGAGAGAGAGAGAGAGAGAGAGAGAACAATGGAATTGGAAAGATCAATACCTCAGACAATGGAATTGGAAAGATCAATACCTCATAGTTGTAACTGTTGAGAGTGAGAGAGGAGAAGAATCTTGTTACAGTGGAACAAACATTTTTCTTCCACGAGAACAATTTGCTAAAGTAAGCTAAAAGCAACACTTTACTAGCTAAAGAAAAAATTAATAAAATAATAATGAAGGGTAAATAATAAAAATTAATTAAATAATAATAAAGGGTCAATTTTGAATAAGAGAAATGCTTTGCACCCCCAGTATTAGAGACCCCCAGTGACCCCAATGAGGTGGCACCGCACGTGATTGTCACGTGACGTTAAGACCCAAACACATCTTTGGTCTTCATTTTGAAATCTCTCCCCCTCAAACACGTATGTCTTCGCTCCAACGGTAACCACTCCGACGCATGACCCCACTCCGACGCTTAACCCCATTCCGACGCCGGCGACCACTCCGACCCTTCACTCCAACACAACTCGTTCCCGCTTCTCCCGAATCTCTGATTAAGAGGTAAATTTATCTGGGTATATATATATCTATCTGTGAAGCCTGTATATATATATCTCCGATTAAGAGGTAAATTTATCTGGGTATATATATATCTGTATATATATCTATCTGTGAAGCCTGTATATATATATATATATCTGTGTATATCTGCGTAAATCATTCTTTGGATTTGGATTGAATACTGAATACTTGAATTTGGATTGAATACTAAATACTTTGAATTTGGATTGAATACTGAAAAATTAAATTTGAATTTGGCCTTTTGATTTTCTCTGTCATGCTGTCTGATCTTGGGGATTGAATTTGGCCTTGTCATTTGGGAATTGTGGCCTTTTTATTTGGAGTCTTACATTGCCATAAACCTGTTCGATGAAATTCCTCAACAAAATGTTAAACCTGTGCATAAACCTGTGAATGTTAAAATTTGAAATAACACAGGATAAGAAGTAACAGAAAGCCATGATAACTTTATCACCAGAGTTCCATACATTCACTTGAATTGAGCAAATATATAACAAATATCAAATAGTTACAAAAAAGGCAATTTCATGTAGGACCCTTGTGCATTGGACTACCCTTCTGTAGTCTTGGAGCCTTTCAAAATTTAGTAAGCACTCCAAAATCATACTACTCCAGCATTTAAAAACTTCCTATAGCATTCACTATGATTTAAATTCTGACCAACTATAAAAAAAGAATAGCTAGCTTCTAACATCTTACAGTCCGAACCAGTAAATCTTTCATGTAAACCAACATCAATTGAAATTTTAAATCATTCTTCCCTGTCAGTTATGTCAAGATAATCTTATTGCATTAACTCAATCATTTGCAAAATTTGTTATTCTCCCTGTACTTTTCTCACATTAATCAACCCCCAATTAGTACCCATTTATGGGTGTTTGGAGAGGTTAGATTGGTGACATAGCCACTGAAAAAGTAAAAATAGATATTCAAATAAATTAGTTTTCATAAGTGAAAACAGACATAATTTCATAAACCTGTCTATCCTAATCTTGGAAACCTGTTCATCTCCTCATCCTTCAATAACATCCTCTAATTCTCACCTTTTATACATTTAACCTGATTAAAGTTCCTAGCTTTTCTTTCTCTCAATTTAGCAAGTTTATAAAAAAAAAAAAACAATTCTCCATCTTTACCATCTAATTTAGCATAAACATTGTCGTATGCTTTTTAACTTAGCATCTTTAATTGTCCTTTTAACCTCCTTGTTAGTTCAATTATATCTATTGATTTTTCCTCATTTTTATTCTTTTTATCACTTTTTAAAAATTATTATTATTTTGTTTTAAATACAGCTTGTACCTTGTCACACCACTACCAAGCTTCTTTTGATATAGGACTTTTTTTTTATCCTTGACCAGAATGTGGCAAAGTGATATATAACACAAACTATAAAGATACTTAAAGCTAATAAAAATAACTAAAAGTACATAATGGGGCCGACATTTCTACTTGTTAATATTGCTTTCTCATTCTGTTTTAGCATCCACTAGGCAGCTGTTACTTGAGAAGCTAATTTTCTCACAAGGAATAAGCAAGAAGCAGATTCTAAAAGGAAACATAGAAAATAAAAAACAGGACTTATCGCTCAATAACTACAAGTCATTTCAAAACACAGGCAAAAACCCAAGTGGAGCAATAAAAGATTACAGGGGAAACCTTAAATGTCAAAAGAATTACCAACTAACATACAACAAAAGTAAAGAAAAAGGATCCCACATTCAGCCTTTTTTAAAAGTGGATTAATCTGTGATTTTAATTACTAGAGCTTTACTTCAACACACTTATCCAAAATTATGAATAAGGTATCCCAAGAGTTCTCAACAAATTTCACATTGGTTTAGCAACAAGCATTCTAGAAATAATTTCTTTTTGAGAAAGAGTTTAACAAAACAAAAAACTTTTAACAATTTAATTCAATCATTGCACAAGTTGGGAATGTGATCATACAATGTAAAGGATTGCACTGCATTAAAGACCATCAAATGCAGTCACAAAATTCTCAAATTGAAAATTTTCTCTGAAATCATTTATATATGAAGATGAATTCTTGCAGTCTTCATGTCTTTGTTATGTACAAGAACTTTACTTTGATTCACTTGAATGGAAACCAATATTTTTTTTTTCTACATGTCTTAAAATGAAACAGGTTTTCCCATTAAATGAAAAGGTAAACTATGAAAACCTATATCTATCTATCTATCTATCTTCTAAAATGAAACAGGTTTTACTTGATCATTTTGAAGACTAATGTGTCCAGATTTTTTATGAACACCCTATCCCTGTCCCTTGTCCAGATTTTTTATGAAACAGGTTTTACAAGTCCAGATTTTACTTGAAACCTGTCCAGATTTTTTATGAAACAGGTTTTACAGGTCTAGATTTTACTTGAAACCTATCCGGATTTTTTATGAAACAGGTTTTTCCAGCCAACCTCTAAGTTGGTTATTCCTGCCAACCTAGAGTAAAGTGTTTGGTTTTTCTAGCCAAACGTCCTGCAGCCTGGATCCTTATCCTGGGCTTAGAAAAGGTGTTGGTTTTTCTAGCCAACCTCTAAGTTGGTTATTCCTGCCAACCTAGAGTAAAGTGTTTGGTTTTTCCAACCAAACGTCCTGTAGCCTGGATCCTTATCCTGGGCTTAGGAGAGGTGTTGGTTATTCCAGCCAACCTCTAAATTGGTTATTCCTGCCAACCTAGAGTAAAGTGTTTGGTTTTTCCAGCCAAACGTCCTGTAGCCTAGATCCTTATCTTGGGCTTAGGAGAGGTGTTGGTTTTTCCGGCCAACCTCTAAGTTGGATATTCCTGCCAACCTAGAGTAAAGTGTTTAGTTTTTCCAGCCAAACGTCCTGCAGCCTAGATCCTTATCTTGGGCTTAGGAGGAGTGTTGGTTATTCCAGCCAACCTCTAAGTTGGTTATTCCTGCCAACCTAGAGTAAAGTGTTTGGTTTTTCCTGCCAAACGTCCTGCAGCCTGGATCTTTATCCTGGGCTTAGGAGAGGTGTTGGTTTTTCCGGCCAACCTCTAAGTTGGTTATTCCTGCCAACCTAGAGTAAAGTATTTGGTTTTTCCTGTCAAATGTCCTGCAGCCTAGATCCTTATCCTAGGCTTAGGAGGGGTATTGGTTATTCCAGCCAACCTCTAAGTTGGTTATTCCTGCCAACCTAGAGTAAAGTGTTTGGTTTTTCTAGCCAAACATCCTGCCGCCTGGATCCTTATCCTGGGCTTATGAGAGGTGTTGGTTTTTCCAGCCAACCTCTTCAGCTCAGATCCTAATCTTGGCTGAAGAAAGCACAAAGTTGGTTATTCTGGCCAACTCTGCTTATAATGCCCCTAACTCACTAAAACAATCTTTTACAGATAGAAACAACTATACTGAAAAGAAACTACTTGTTTTATTGAGAAAGGAAAACTACAGCTGAGTTTAAAGAAAAGCTAAAAGTAAAATATTTTGAGATTGGCAGTGTTCCATGGCCTGGGAATGGCTTTGCTGTCTTCGTCTTCCAAGTGGCATACCCCTTTTTCCTACTAATCCAACCACTTTGTAAGGTCCTTCCCAACATCCGCGGACAATTCATTGCTTTTAGGTTTTTCCACCATCTGTACAAACCTCTTGGCAGCTCGGCTGCCATGTACTGTGACGAAGTATTGCTTGGACATAATTTGGTCTCCAAAGACCTCTTCAATTACTCCGGCTTCGTTGGGGATATAATAACCCCGACCTCCGATTAATGCTAAACCGTGATTAATTATGCCTAACCGTAATTAAGAAGGAATCTGGGATTAATTTGCATTTGCATTGCATTATCTTTGTGTTTTTATCTGTTTGCCATAAAACGATCTGTTCATGTTCTGACTTTGGATTACGAATTGAAAGTCTCATCGGCGCCCGATTCCAAAATTGATTAGTGTTATGTACTAGTTAGAATTTATGTGATTTTATGGTAGATTTAATTTAAATTTGGTTCGGTATGATTAAATTAGATTAATTAATGTTCAATTACATTAGTTTGGTTTTATTACCATAATGCCACTTGGTGGGCTTTGCTAGACTAAAGGTTTAGTCTTGATTTACACTTAGAAGCATAACATCTCCTTAGCTATTTCTTGGAGTCAAAAACGTGAGCAAGAGAGCTAAAGTTAAGGGAAATTTTGGTTCCAACAAAATTCAACTTGGAGACTTAGAAGAAATCAAGGAGGATTGCATTTGTAAGCCCCTAGACTTGGAATTCAAGGTCTAAGGTAAGAGATTTTCCTTTCAATTGTGAATTTAAGATTAATTCATGCATGGTTCATGAGACATTAGTGATCTAAGTCATGAATTGGTTCAAACATGTTGAATTTAAGCTTAAATCATGCATGCATGTGCAAATCATCTAGTTTTGAGGTTGTTTTCATGGAAATTCTTACATGTATGTTTACATTTTGGTTCTAGTCCATGAATTCATCTTGTTTTTGAAAGAATTGGCTCTTGGGAGCATGAATTGGAAGCTTGAAGTTGGTTAAATTCATGCATGTTGCGTGTTCATCATGTTCTTGAATTTTGAGTTGAGTTTGTACATAATTGGTTTACTCTTGGGCCATGATTTCTTAAATTAAAGCTTTAAACATGTTGTTTTATGGGTTACCAAGTGTTTTTCAAAGTTTTGGCCCAGAAAAATAAGTTTTGGAGGGTTGAATGTCGAGTTTCATGCTTGAAGGTTCAATCTGGAAATTCCAGAATTTGGACTCACGCTCGAGCGGGGAAAGTGGCGCTCGAGCGTGGAATTCAACCATCTAGTACTTTGCACTGTTTTGCAGTCCGCTCGAGCGGGGTAATGAACGCTCGAGCAGGGACCTGAGTCACACGCTCGAGCGTGGGTCGAGCTCTCGTTGAGCGTGATTTTCACCTATCCAATACTTTTGTCACATTTTGCAGACCGCTCGAGTGGGAAGGTTTATACTCGAGCGGAGACTTTTGTTTGCCTGTCCGCTCGAGTGGGGAAACCCACGCTCAAGCGGGACCCCTGTTTTCTGAAAACACTGAAAAATATTTTTTAAGGCATTTTTGCATCCTCATTCCATCCTAGGCATTCCTAGGCTATGTTTAAGACCCCATATTGAGAATAAGAGATTAGAAACACACTAGGAGCCAACGAAATAAGTTTTGTACATTTAAACGTGTGTTTCAAGTGTGTGTCTGTTATGTGTCGTGTAGGTCACGTGCCACGTCCTGTCTGATCAATCTACTTTGTCTATCTGTCTCCGAACCCACTGTGAGTAATAACTCTGTAAAGTTATGTTTAACTTTAAGTATTTTCTGACTGATATGATATGATCTGTTTTTCTGAAATGCTACTTTATGAGTCATGAATGAATGTCCAATTTTCTGAAATGTATTGTGGCACCCTTAGTTCACGTGGCCCTCGCCCGGCGGTAACAAGACCACGGTCAATCTATATTTGGCCCTCGCTCGGGGGTAACAATACCGCGGCCAATCTGTATTTGGCCCTTGCCTGGGGGTAACAATACCATGGCGACTTACGCGCAAGATATAGACCTTTATGGTCGTTGGTACCAACTATGTATATGGTCTTTGGACCAATCTGATCTGATAGCTAATGGGTGTACCACGTATGATCTTATGCAAAATCTGGATGTGAACATGATTGTGAATCTAAATCTATTTCTGTTCTAAAGTCTGTATATGTTCTGATTTAAATGCTGGATTCTAAATTATGCTAGACATCGTTCGTAAAACCCCTTTACTCTGTTATTATTCATTGGGCTTTCGCTCACTGTTTATATTATATATGTAGGTGAGCCGGCGCAGGACCAAGGCCAGAGTTGATGGCCTTCTATTCCGTTTTGTCAGCCAACCGTAGTGCCTCCCGAGGAGGTTCCGATCGAAGTCTAATTCCATGGCTGTTTTTGTATTTCATGCTAGTCTATGTATATGTTGTAAGACAGGTCTTGGGTTGTACACTTTGTAAATATTGTGTATCTAGACTGGCATGTTTATGTATATAGAAATAAGTTTAAAATTGTTCTGTCCCACGTATATTATCATAGCTCATTGGACCTTGTCTATTTTGTATTATTCCTTCCGCAGCCCCTTATTATTTGCTAATCTGTACAGAGGCCTTTGGTAATCCACGGGTTACTGGCTGGTTACGGTCCTAAACCTACAGGGGCGTTTGGGTCGTGACAGGGGAACCGCAATACTTGATGATAGGTTGATTCTACAGATTGCATGGCATGCAGCCATGTCCTTCCCAAGATTATGTTGTAAGTGGAAGGCACTTTGAATACCCAGAATTCCACTTGTTTAGTCATGCTTCCTACTCTAACTGGGAGGATTATCTTGCCGACTGGCCACTCTGGCATTGAGTTGAATCCGATCAGGGGAGATATGGTAGGTGCCAAGTTTTTGTCCTCCAGTTTCAGTTATTTGAAGGTTTCATAATACATTATCTCACATGAGCTTCCTTGGTCGATCAAAATTCGTTTGACGTCGTAATCCTTGACACGGAGTGTGACGACCAGTGCATCATTGTGAGGGCAATATATTCTTGCCAAGTCTCTGTCTGAAAAAGTTATAACGTTCGTGGCTTCTGTTCTCCCCTTTTTGATGTTAGGTTGCGCACTTAGTACCTCCTTTAAGTGCTCAGCCTTTTTGATCATGCCCCTAAGTTCACATACACGCTCAGGTTCGAATACCCCATGTATTACGCTAATCACACCTTGTGGTGGGGCGTCGATCCGCATTCTGTTTGGGTTGTTGTCGTTCTGGGGGGCTAGTTGTGTCCCTCCTTCTATGTACCGGTCCAAATGCCCAGTTGCCACTAACTCTTCCAGATGCTGTCTCAAAGGCGTGCAATTTTTAGTGCGGTGCCCCTTTTCCTTATGGAAGATGCATCGTGATCTTTCATCATAGTCCTTTTGTGCCTCTCCCAACTTAGCTGGCCATCTAACGAAAGGTTCATCACGTATCTCACTGAGAATTCGGTAGATTGGTTTCTTGAATACCGTGGTAATGGCAGTGCGACTCAACCACCTTTTATCTTGGTCCTCTCCGTTGTCCCGCCTGCCTCGCCCGTTTCTGCTTGGACTTTCCACTGCGTTGACTTTTGCCAAAGTCTTTTTTATGGTGTTGCGGTTGTGCCAGACTTTGTTTTAGCATGGACGCTATCCTCTTCCACCCGAATGTGCTGGTGCACTCTCTCCATTAAGGCCTCCATCGTGAGAGGTGGTGTCATAGTAATTGAGTCCCTTAGCTTGTTTTCGACTGGAAAGCCTCTTTTGTACTGCGCAATAGCGAGATTTGTGGGGCAGTCTCCTATCTGGTTGAAGGTCTCCCAATAACAACTGTTGTAGGATCTCAACGTCTCCTTGTCGCCCATATCAATGAAGAGTAGTTGATCGATCTCCACTGGCGTCTTGGTGTTCGTTCTGAACCTTGTTATGAACGCCTTTGCCAATTGTGTCTAGGAGGCTATGCTGCCTTCTGGTAGCCTTTCTAACCAAGTCAAACCTAGGTCGCCAAGGCTGGATGGGAATAGTATGCACATCAAAGCTTCATTTCGCCGGTATACCGCCATAACTCGCGTATGGCTCAGTCGCGAGTAGGGTCTGCCTTCCCTCGTGACGCGGGTAAACTTAATTTGAGGAAACCTGAAGGTAAGGACGCGTTCTCAATTGCCGGAACGAACGGCGAGGTTTGCAGCCTCGCTAATGCTTTGTCCGTTGGTTCGTAAGTAGGGCGCGGTATTGGCATTCCTACCTCGACGCTTCCATGCGTCCAAGGAGCCAACCGCTGAAGGGCAGAGACTTTGTACGGGTCACGTGCCCTGACATCTTCCTTCCATCGTGCCTTTTCTTCAAGCACTGTTCGCAAGTCGGACGATCTAGGCAACTCTGTCTGCCTGGATGACATCTGGTGCATGCGTGAGGGCCGATAGGTGCTTTCCTCAGTATATGACCTCTCAGTTCTCGTTCTCTCAGATCTGGAGTAACGAGTCCTGGATGTCCTTGTTTGGGTGTCGCCTGATCTCAGGCTCCTGCTCTCTCCTTGCGAATGCGTGGTACGCCTACCACGATTTTCCGAGTGGCGAGGGGGCGTCTTGCTTTTGCGCCTCTCTCCTGTCACCACCCCTTTTCCTTTTATCTGGCGCTTCATTGACTCAATATCCGCCGTCATCCTTCGTATCAACTCGTCTTGCTCCTTTACGTAGTCCTTCAGAACTTAAGGGTCGATCCTGTGCCTCTGTCTCTCAGGACTTTGTGAGCGAGAGTGACGAGGGCTATTAGTCCGCCTCCGCCTCCCCCTCGTATCCCTCCTAGGGTTCTGTCGCTGGGGCTCCAATTCCGCCATGGGAGGGATGGAAGGAAAACCTTTACGCCTCCCACCCCCCTCTGGGGTTTGTCCGTCGATAGCGGACTGCAGCAAATCTTCGTTGTGCGTCATTGCTTCCAGTTAGTGAGGAAAACTTGATCAAGAGGTTTTGTTCTTGTCTGATACTTCCCACAGACGGCACCAATTGTACGAGCACGAAATATTATTCTCGTATAATCCTGTTGATCAAGTCTGCGCTCCTTTGTATGTTGTCGCTTTACTCCCTGAAAACACAAACGTGAACTAGCCGGCGAGTGTGTGCCGGATACCTCTCCGATGCCAAAGTTAACAAAATAGACAAATAGACAAAAAGCTCTGTGTATTCGGGAATCAAAGTTGTGTTACCTTTCCATAGGTGATGTTGTGAGCTTTTATAGGTTCTGCGTGGCACAATCCTAGTAGGACTCTTATTTCTCCATGTAGAGTCCTCCTAGGAGTCATATTCTTGAAAGATAATGCTTATCCTTCAACACCTCCCTCACTGTTTAAACCAAGTGAGATGGTTTTATCACGGTTGGATGTTAATACGACTGAGATAACATGGCCATGCTAAAGCCACAGACTAGACCGAGCTCCAACTAGCTCGATTCTTCCTTTCACTGCGTGTACCTCAGTTTGTCATATTCCAACTGGGCTGTTGAGATCGTGCTAACCACACCGAGTTAGGACCGAACTAACCCATAGCATGGTTATAAGGAAAGCTCAACATACTTTGGCTCAATATGGTATGACCGAGCTAACTGCTCTTACTCTGACCGTGGTAACCGAGCTAACTACAAAGCTCTTCCTGGACCAGGCTAACTCCAAGGCCCTTTTACTCAGTCCTTCCTACTGTGGCCCATAGAATGGCCCATTGCCCAGCTCGGCCTAATTTTAATATAAATTACCCTCTCAGATAGGATAGGTAGAAGTATAGATATAGATATGGATTTCATACATAATTATTGAAACTAACAATAGTAATTATATCCTTACAAGTTTTGAAATCACAAAATTTAAGGAAATAATACTAATATATTAATGACATTGATTAAGATGTTTTAAAAATTAAATAATATTTTTATATAATAATATAGATATAATTATAGATATAGATATAAATTTCATACCACAACCATTAAAACTAAAAATGGTAATTACATCATTGCATGTTTTGAAATTATGAAATGGAAAAATTACTCATAAATCTCATATTAGGAAATGTTGCTCTATCTAGCCCTGAGTGTTTTTTTGTAAACCATTTAGTCCTTTTTATATTTGGTATGGAATATTTGTTTGTTATATTTTATATTTGGTATGGTGTCTTTGTTTGTTATATTGTATAAACATCAATACATTGTATTGCATATTGGTGTATGATGATGTTTGATGAGGTTGAAGATGTAGTTGATGTTTGATGATGTTCACAATGTTGGTGATGTTGATGATGTAGTTGATGTTTTATGATGTTGGTGATATTGATAATGTTTGATGAGGTTGAAGATGTAGTTGATGTTTGATGATGTTCACAATATTGGTGATGTTGGTGATGTTGTAATTGATGTTTGATGATGTTGATGATGTTGGTGTTGTTGATGATGTTTGATGATGTAGTTGATGTTTGATGATGTTGATGATGTTTTATGATGTTGGTGATGTTGATGATGTTTGATGATGTAGTTGATGTTTGATCAATGTTGATGATGTTTTATGATGTTGGTGATGTTGATGATGTTTGATGACTGTTGGCTACATATTTTGTAAAAGCCAGTTACAACTCGACACATGGCAGAATAGGGGTAATATAGGAAGATTATTCAAGTCTTCGATCATGACCGTACACGTGGCAGTTAATATTGGTTCTCACGTGATCTGAGTAGCATTGGATCAGTAAAGAGATGCAAGGTGACGTGGCTTCAACGGTTACTCACATTCAAATTCAAATATAAGAGGGAAGCCTAACTGCAAGTGATAGCGTAGTGGAACTACTTATGAGGCAACATGATCAACGATCATGGAGGAGCAGTTCGACGGTTTGAAGTGCAGTTCGAAGGTCACCCTTGATAAGTATAAATAGCAGGGAAGCCCCCAGAAAAAACTCCCAGACTCAGATCCAACAAACCAGTCATTTACTTCATATTTTTCTTTCCAGTTTTACATTTCCAGTCTTTACATTTCCTGCACTTTAAATACCTGTTCTTTACATTCCTGCACTTTAAATTCCTGCACTGCACTTCGTTCATAGGAGTAGTTTCAAGTAAATTGTTGTTGTAAACCTCTACGAGGCTGAGTTTGGATCATTGTAAGATTTCATTCTAATGAAATACTTCAATTGCTCTTCATTTAGCTGTTATTTTGCTTAATTTCTCCTAAGTCAAGCCACTAGTAAAAGTCCTCTTCATTGAGGCTGAAAGAACTAAATACAATCGTCTGATAATTAGTTGGCAATTAAAATTTCTGTAAGGACTGATTGATCCTTGCTGGCACGCTCGCATTTACAAATATAACCCTCGAAAAGCCAAAAAGCCAACATATATTTTTGGCACGCCTGGTGGGACTAATTGAAATGGCTAGATGGAAAAGACAAGGAGAAAATGAACGCTTGGAAGAAGGCGTAGAAGGAGAGGTAGAAATACCTAATCCAGAGAATAATGTGGTAACACATCCTGTGGAAACTCCCATGTTATCAGAACCTATGGTCGAATAGACCAGTACTTCAGGACAGGAACCACATGTTCATAGTATTGGACGAAACCAAGGAATTGGACCATCCACTGTTCCATCTATTCAGCCAATAAATCCATGGGATGGCTTAGTAGATGCCATGGGACAGCAATTAATGAACACAATGGAAAGGTGGGCAACATCCTTTTTGGATCGAATGAATAACCACTAACCAACAAACACAAGACACACAGAGGAAGTTCCAAATGTCCCTCAGCAAAGATTGGCTAGAGATAAACAGCCTATGAAAGTTAATGGACATCCTAATGGTCAAGCTAGTAATCAGAATTATGAAAGACCATCACCTCAGTCTTGCTATGAACCTATTTCGAGGCCTATAGCAGGTCAAAATGCCTTAGTACTCAACAATGAAGCCATGCAAGTTGGTGGATCTGGCCCAGTACAAGAAACTGGCATAAGAATGGTCACAAATCCCATGTTCGAAGCCATACCTGGCACTAGGGGATATAATGATCCCTTATTCGAATTTATACCCGGGGGGTTGGAATGTTTTCCCACAAATGGAAGGGACACAACACTGCTCCAAAGACCTTCGCAGTCCTTTCGCAGACAAGCTCAAAGGGGTTACCCACACCCCAACAAAGAATCCGCACCACAAGGACAACCATCCCAAATGTACCACCTTATGGACCAAGAGGACCAAGCACAAGTTTGTCCACCAAACCTGTGGTTTGTTCCTCCAAAGAGTGGTTCAAGAGCATAAAACATGGTCCCTAGGGACCAA